>JAVTVY010035464.1:0-15198 GCA_036873755.1 Hanleya hanleyi | reverse complement strand
AGAATGCCGCTATTTCAACCCCACATCCAGCCCATTAGATGCCCCTTCACGAATGCTTCACTTTGATACCTCACTCGACCCCATCGGACCATTTTATCTAGGGATTACTTTTTCTCCGCGGAAGGTTTTTCCCGCGACCGCATCACCGCCAAAACCGCTGCCAGACCGCATCACCGCGGATGAATACATTCCCTGCCACAATTGGAACTCTCCTGTGTTGGAGGTAGCTTTTTGGTCATTCTGCCAGAACTATACTGCACTTGACCTCTCCTCCTGAAATCCTCCCTTGCATCCAAAGTGTACAGATGGCACCACCATATGAAGTTGTGACGTCATAGTTACATCCGGGGAGAATAAGGCTTTAAATCACCTATATATACTACTTCCGATTAAGCTGACGGGTGAAAACAATATTAACAGCATTCGGGCAGACAAGAGAGAAAATTACAGCTGTAATCGTTAACTATCGGAGCCCTTTCTTGCCTTTAACATCCCAACAAATGTCAGCATATGTTGTTTACATTTCTAGAGTGATAGTTAAAAGGTAAAAACTACTTTTGGTGACTAGTGTTTCTCTTGTCACATTGGTAACATGGGCCAGTCCATCTTAGTTTGTGGTTCCCTTAAAAAAATCAGTGAAGATGGATATACTTTCTTCACGTAGCATCTTCAATATAGACTTTATACATAACGATGAGGTTTTCGTATTGCCTTCGATATTGTCACTGTCCATGTGCACACGATGGCAAAGAATATATTGTAATTTAATAGAGGTAGAATTTCACATTTCGCTATATTGTTTTTTTCGTGGCCATTTCAGCATGTTTTTATAATATTACCCCTGTATTAATTAAAAGCGTTCATATAGCTTTATAAAAATAGAAACTTTTATTAACATTTACTGCTTGACATTCGTCATACATGCTGAGATTTCTCATGAGAATTCTTTTCTGGGCCTTCCAGAAATGTTATGATGATGAACTCTGTGTGAGATCATCTGTTGTGGTGGTGACGGAGATACAAATATCTGGATAGACTAGTCGATCTGTTCATCATTTACATGTAACGTATGATAACCAGTAAGTCAATTATTCAGCAAAAATAGTATACCCCTAGCTCCGTATATCTCAGCAATCCCCTCTATAAGTAATTTGATAACTGTGATATGTTTGGTGCTGTTGATAGTTTGTATCTCTTTGCTGCGTTCGGCATAAACTTTCAGATATTGGGGACCTTTTATTTCCCAATAAATACAAAAGTCCAAGATCTCTGATGAAATAAGTTTACTGACACTGTAGAAACTTTTATGGCCGCCATCTTTTCCACTCTTGTATTGCTCGCGGCAGACAAATGCCGTAGCTGGATAATTGCCTTTACACAATAATTTAAGTGTATACAACAGAAAGCACCCATTCTCCTTTGGTTATACACGTGAATTAATACACAAGAATATAAATCCAGGATTAATTTGTATATTGAATAATATATGATAGCCTTCAGTGAACCATTCTTTGAAGCATTACATTTTCAAGGTAAGAACAAAATGGATATAAATGGATCACTTCTTTTCGCCGTCATGTTATTGTCGTAAGTTTTCCATCTAGTTTTTGACACAATCCCTTTGCCAATTTCCACCAACAACTTCAATTATCCATCTACCATTGGCTAGATACAACTGAGCAACTGCAGATGTTCAACTACCATACATTGGTCAACCACCATTGATCAGCATTCCTTGGATAATGTCCGCAGACCACCTTCAGTTAGCCACCATTTGATAGCTTCGGTTGTTCACCTTCGGATGTTCAACTACCATACATTGGTCAACCATCTTCAGCTAACTTCCAGCATTGTACAACTCCAGATGTTAACATTTCGTGGCTGCTGTACGTTAACCACCCTCAGTTAGCCTCCATCGGTCAGCTACCATTTTGCACCTTCAAATGTTCATCTACAAAGGTCAGCCACCATTAATCAGCAATCCTTGACAGCTATCCGTTGACCATCCTGTGTTAACGTTCATTGGTCAATTACCGTTGGGTGCATCAGATGTTCCACTATCATAAATTGTTTCCCAACCATTGACCAGCTACGACTGTGCACCTGGTCTCTTATTGGTTACCAACCATTGGCTAACATTCCTGGCTGCTGTCCTTTACCACCTTCAGTTTGTCTCCATTGACCGGTAGCCATTGTGTACCTTCAGATGTTCAGCTACCGTTGTGCGCTTTCGAATGTTCATTTACCATAGATTAGCCACAAACCATTGACCAGTCACGACTCTGCACCTTCAGATGGTCTCCTGTTGGTCACCAACCATTGGCCAACATTCCTTGGCTGCTATCCTTTACCCATTGACCAGCAGCCACATCTTCAGATGTTCATCTACCTTCAGATGTTCACCCACCATCCACTGGTCAACCACCATTGACCAATATTCATTGCCTGCTATCCGTAGACCACCTGGAATTCGTCTTCTACAATTGGTTAGCTACCATTGTACACTTTCATATAGTCGCCTACCATACACTGTTCAGCTAGCAATGGTTAGCATTCCTTTAATGCTAATCCTTTTACCATAAGTAACCATCTATCATGCATTGATCAGCTACCGGTATGCACCTTCAGATGATCACCTATCATACACTGGTCAACCATCATTGACCAGCATTCTTTAGGTGTTATCCGTTGAACTTTTAGTTTTCATTGGTCAGCTACCATTGTGCACATTCAAATGCTAACCTATCATACAATGACCAACCACCATTGACCACCTTTGCCACCTACCGTTAACCATCTACCATTGGCCAGCTATCATTTTGCCTATTCAGATGTTCACCTAGTATAAATTGGTCAACAACCATTGAACAGCATGCGTTGGCTGCTGTCCGTTGTCCACCTTCACTTAGCCTTCATTGGTCAGCTACGAATGCGCACCTTCAGATGTTCACCTACCAAGCATTGCTCACCAAACAATGACCAGAATTCCTTGTCTATTGTCCGTTAACCAAAGTGAGGTAACTATATAGCCTACAATCGATTAGCTACCATTGTGCACCTTTGAATGTTCACCTATCATACACTGGTCACCAATCATTGACCAGCATGACTTGACTGCTGTCCGTGGGTCACCTTCATTTGGTCAGCTACCATTATCCAGATACCACTGATTTTCACCGACTATAAATTGGTCACCAATCACTGACCAGCATGTGTTGGTCAGCTACAATTCGCTAGTAGCTAGTGGTTATAGTGACCACATTCACTCTGATCACAATGCATGTGTTGCCATCAGTTCACCAACTACCATTGTTCATCTTCGCTTAGTCGCTTCCCTTCGACAACTTCTATTGGACTAGCTACGTTTGATGTGCTTTCGTTGCGCTCCCTTTCATTGATCGCCCGGAATTCATCCCCACCTATTCGCCATTAGTTTTCTAGTGCATTAGCTTATACTTATATGAAATAAACAATTATTCCGGTCGTCATCAGTCATCTCAGGTACAAACCCGCTTGTCCTGGAGAATTCTATAGATGGAATCGAAAATTCACGAAACAAAGGTCTTAGTTCTCTCCTTTGATGATAGATCAAACTATTATTAGTGAATATTTAGTAATGAAGAACACAAAGTCCGAAAAAGATAATCATTCATAAATAATAATAAATAAATAAATGAAATAAAAATTGTGAAGCATTTGAGCTCCGTGAAAATTACTGGATATCATCCTCGCTAAAACCAGGGATATCTCTTACCGCGGGTTTCTCTACCTCGATGCTATAGATACCTTCGCGTTGTGAAGATGAAGTAATATGTGGATAAGCTGGATGCGCCCGGTGTCCTCGACGCTGTGCTGATGGATTATGGATGGAACTCTGTTCGCCGCAATATGGCAATAATAAAAGAATACAACCTTTGTTAATTATAGAAGCTCTCTGTGGAGATACGAGATCAGAGAATAGTTCAGATTTTTCAGCCACCTCGATCGGATTCCCGTGCAAATCGTGAACACGTGTATCAGCGTCTGTGACATTCTCCCCAGACGGTCCCTCAAGTTCACAGACAGGGTTGTAAATATAATGGCTTGTGTACCACAACTTCGCAATCCATCTATAATATCAAGTCACTTTTCACCGTTAGAGTCACTGGAATAAATATTCACCTTCTTAAAATGGTATGTCAGTCAGAAACCAAAGTTATCCGATCTGTGCATTATGTTTTCACAACGAAGGACCACCTCAGCCATGGTACGGTTAGCAGCAGGTGAAAATAAGTACTAACTACCCCGTGGGTTCTATAGTCAATGAGATTGCTGAGATACGATCGACAGCATTTGAGTCCCCAGCACCGTCATCAAGTCGCACACGTAATTCTACAACTGCTGACGACCGAATCAACCCGCCACATGATCGTCAAGTATAAACCACGTTGCACTTACTTTTCACCGGCTGCCAACCGTACCACCGCTTGAGGAAAGGTCGGAAGCAGGGTATCTTCATAACAGAGATGGAGACCGCAAACCGAATAAAAACAATATGGTTTCATAACGTAAATGTGGCCAATGAAATCATTTTAGCTTTGCATTCGGCTCAACATATAGCTTACGCTCATTTAATCCGCAGATGGACCTACTTCCCTTTACATTACTGGGCGTAGGTCCATCGAGCCCAGCTGACCCATGTGTGAAAGTTTGTCAGTTACTTGCCGACGGGCGATGATTCTCTCCGGGTACTCCGGCTTCCTCCACCAACCAAACTGACTGTCACCATATGAGTGAAACAACCTTGAGTGTGACATTAAGCCAAATCTCCCCCCCCCCCGCCACACCAGGAGAGGAAGGTCCATTCGCGGATTAAATGAGCGTAATCTTATCTGTGAAGGACCGACACTTCTGAGAATGCAGGCACCCCATCCCCACATTGTAGATTCTGTACAAATATTCCTTGTTTACAAGTATCAGACATGCAGAATGGATTGCGTTATAACCTGCTGATAGTAAATATCCTCTAGCATATTCCTATCAGAGAGAAATATGACAGAGATTCTATACAATCTTCTTATCACGAAGACAGAAGGAACATTTCTTGTCAACTATGTTGGCACGCGAGTTCCGGAGCCATTGTTCTACAAAACTCTATAAAGCCATCAGTATGCGTGCTATGTTATGCTCAACAGTTTATCCCTCAAGCTCTGCAAACATGTTTCACTTAGAAAATGTCAAAAGTAAATCCGTTGCGCGTGCTCTTAACTGTTAGTTTCACGCGAAGATGTTAAATGGCGGGACATGGGCAAACTTGTGCATTTACCTCCAAAACCGCTCCATGTAATATTCGCTGACGCGTTGTTTAAGGACACAACATCGCTACATTCTCATACATATTAGAATTTCTATATGACATCTAGGATTCCGACTCTGTAATCTGAAAACTCCGACATGATCGTTACAAAATCTCAAAACTGAATCCAACTAACTTGATGAAACGTCGAAGGAGTGGTTATCTCTGTATTTAGATCTAACGTTTTCAGATTTGTATATGGTTAACACGCAGTGGTACACTAGAAAGATTCCTTAAGAATACTTGATAGTATTCAATATTCCTCCATTATAACTTCAGCGAAATATTCCTCAAATTTATCAAGGAAGTTTCTACATGTCATGAACTTTTCCTTAATTATTTTGGCAGGGAATATTCCTTGCTTTATAATTTGTAGGCGAAAGGATGCACCAGGATCCAGGTGACGTCGCCATGCGCCACACGGTCACTTCCGGTGATAAAGTAACTTCCGGCGATGGCGGCACCACCCGGTGAGTGGACATGCGTCCGAGAAAGCCTTTGTCGGAGATGACGACACTCCCAATGATGACGTTACATCCATCAATGGTCAAATGCCAAAGGCGATGATGTCACTTCCGCATTACGGCGATACGATAGTGTTTCAATGCGTTATGATAGAGCGTTAAGGCATTGAGACAAGCTTTAAGGCGTAACGACGGGCGTATAGGTATAACGACGTTTCGATGAAGTGTCAATTCCATGGGATATTACATGATTATTTAGATCAATCACTGCTTCTGACATGTATCTCTAGGCGGTTGAAGCGTTAAGATAGGTGTTTGCCGGCGTTACCGTCAATAATACCGACCCCAAATGTGTTTCCATCTCATGGTAATCTATGAATAGTATAGCCTGTTGCCGCTAGAAATGAAGAGAGATCCAATCCTAGGTCAATCTTGAAGACCAGGCGTCAATTGGGAGAGGAAATGGGGTTACCACTCACCGAGGCGCTGCTAAATGCGGTCAAAATGCGAAAACAGCTATTCCAGGATATGTTCCCGTCACAGTATCCTGGACTGCCCCAAGACGCCTACGGATGGCCCAGAGCGAACGGACGGCCGACAATTCGTCTGACGGACGAGAGCGAACACGACCGAAGATTGACGCAACACATGGGTAGTTTCTCAAAGGGCGGATTCTGATGGAGAGGAGCAGCCGACGCGTCCCCCTCTCAGCATGGGTGTGATGTCATGCAGGGGAAAGTAAAATGTACAATACGCAATAGGCTTGTTGTTGCTATTATTCATCTCTCTCTCGTCTGATTGCGTTGTGACCCTAAGACATTAATGGCTAAGTATAGGTGGGTGGATGTTTGTGTGCGCGAAGGAAAACTTACACCCCAGCGGTAGGGAGTCGATGCGTTACACCACCACCACCAGAGTCAATTTGATCTAAGGGCAAGAGAGGGGTTACAAAATGCGAACAACACAAGATAATGGGTGAGATCTCATCTCATCTATTCAGTAAATTACAACAAGATCCCTACACGCCCTGTACCCAATACCTTACAGGGAAAGTAACTCTACCAAGATAGATACACCATCTCGTCCTACCCAAGAGGCCCTATGGTGTATTCAAATGCCATAATTTATAGTATAGGGGTGTAGGCAGGCGCCTAGTGCGTACTCGAGCGCTTCCCTACTAAGGATGACGTCACGGATGACGTCATTTCTCTTAATATTCTTCTGTGGATAAACTCCGTATATCTCCAAGGGCCATATGCCCGAATGATTGAGAGGGAGAGAGAATTAAGGTTTAATGTCGCGTTCAGTAACATTTCAGCTATATAGCGACAATCCTAAAATCAGTCAGTCAGTCAGTCAGTCCATCCGAATCCTTTCGTCGGCAAAATAAGGGGAACCGTTGACATTAGAACCTTGATTTTTGGCATGAACGTACATCAGGGCATTGTTACCAGCAAGTTCTGAGCTGACCGAATTCTGTTGAAAATTTGATTTATAATTATTTTTTTTTTATTATTTATTGATGGCTCAGCGAGTGCACTGTCATGCCCATCGGGAACCCTTGGCTGTATGTTTCACTGTATATTCCTACGAAGTAGGCTACAGATCGCAAATTGTCCGGTAATGAGTCAGTCCATCCGAATCCTTTCGTCGGCAAAATAAGGAGAACCGTTGACATTAGAACCTTGATTTTTGGCATGAACGTGCATTAGGGCATTGTTACCAGCAAGTTCTGATCTGAAATAATTCTGATTAAAATTAGATTGATAATTAACACTTCAGTATATTGTTATAGATATATGTGAACTGTAGCCTTTAACGTGTATCACACCAGGCCACATCAGGCTTGAGCCTTCAAATTCAGGTCAAATTACCCAAAGCTAAAAATACCCTGTCCCACTGTATGCCACATGGCCCTATTACTGAGGTTAATCTTAACTACTGCATATACCCTCAAACAATCAGCGCTGTTTCCATAACTTAAATTGTTAAACCATATCATTGAAATAACATGGCAGTGTGACTAACGTCACAGGACCTACGAAGTACAGTAGGCATTAGGACTCGAACGCGAACTGAACTCTTGGAAATCCCCACCCCCAGTTGAAATCCTGCCTATATTAAGATGGGCACCGCCCAGTAATCGCCAGTGATTTTCATCAAAAATCACCAGAAATTTTCATCAAAAGCAGGTCAGCTCAGAACTTGTTGGTAACAGTCTCCTAATGCGCCTTCATTCCAAAATAAATAACGATCGCCCATTTAATTTTACAATTTTTTAATTAAAGGAAACAGATTGAATAATATAGGTTCAGTAGATTTCAAGCTTTACGTGTGAAAATACATTTACATATCTTTAATGGTTTTCAGTGCCCTTGTCCAGGATCAAAGCAACTTTTTGAATCGCATTATTTTCCCAACAATACAACAAATTTTTATATATAGTACTATAGTAGAAAGGTAGCATTTATGTAGTTTACGGTAATTCAACTCAAGATCAACACCGGTCTTCTCTGCACAAGATAATAATGATTCTATGTCATTCTCCTGAGCATAACCGGTACAAAGACATAGAGTGGGACAGGGTATTTTTAGCTCTGGGTAATTTGACCTGAATTTGAAGCTGATGTGGCCAATGTGAAATAGGATACACGTTAAAGGCTACAGTTCACATAACAATATACTGAAGAGTTAATTATCAATCTAATTTAAATCAGAATTATTTCAGATCAGAACTTGCTGGTAACAATGCCCTAATGCACGTTCATGCCAAAAATCAAGGTTCTAATGTCAACGGTTCTCCTTATTTTGCCGACGAAAGGATTCGGATGGACTCACTCATTACCGGACAATTTGCGATCTGTAGCCTACTTCGTAGGAATAATATAGCAGAAAACATTGATGTGAGTTATGATATGTACACTATGACCAAAGACATGTGCATAATGTGCTAATCGGATAGTTAGGACAATCATTACTTTGCATCAGAGAGTGTGTGACTTGGATCCAAGGGTTAAGACTTTGGAGGGAAATACAATTTTGACAGCAGAAATATGACCCCGCCATTTGCTGATTAGAGCGATAAAACAGGGTAGGCTAAATGAACCCTTTTCAATGCAGTATTTTTTGGCATGGATGTGAAAACATGGCAGTGTGACTAACGTCACAGGACCTACGAAGTACAGTAGGCATTAGGACTCGAACGCGAACTGAACTCTTGGAAATCCCCACCCCCAGTTGAAATCCTGCCTATATTAAGATGGGCACCGTCCAAGTCAGAATCGCCAGTGATTTTCATCAAAAATCACCAGAAATTTTCATCAAAAGTTGGTCAGCTCAGAACTTGTTGGTAACAGTCTCCTAATGCGCCTTTATTCCAAAATAAATAACACTCGCCGATTTAATTTTACAATTTTTTAATTAAAGGAAACAGATTGAATAATATAGGTTCAGTAGATTTCAAGCTTTACGTGTGAAAATACATTTACATCTCTTTAATGGTTTTCAGTGCCCTTGTACAGGATCAAAACAACTTTTTGAATCACATTATTTTCCCAACAATACAACAAATTTTTATATATAGTACTATAGTAGAAAGGTAGCATTTATGTAGTTTACGGTAATTCAACTCAAGACCAACACCTTCTATGCACAAGATAATAATGATTCTATGTCATTCTCCTGAGCATAACCGGTACAAAGACGAATAAATAGCGTCTCTACATCACGTTGTTATCTAGATATATGAGACAACACATTTTGGGCATTGGCAATCTGATGAATGTACTATTCCGGTTTTCTTGTTTCACATTATATTCTATGGCGGTTGATCGATGATTTTCTTCATTGATAAACGTTAAACCACCTAGCTTTAACTAATTCTGCTAGGCTGTCTTCATTCAGACTGTACAGCCTACACAGTCCACAGAAAATACACCGCACATTCTTGTACTCCCAGCCTTATCCCATTTGATGGCAAGTTTATGGGGCTGTTTAATGTCTAAGCTAGGAAATGTTCCAGGGTAGTGGACAGGCATGCAATAATATACTATATCTGCTATACAGGACACCGACCACTGTAACTTGATGTGACAAGCAGCAGAGTAGAAACCGGCCTTATCTCAGTGGGCTTGGATATAAATCACTGTTAAAAACCACAAGGCTGGGATGGAGCCTCTCTCTGTGTTTGTTCCAAGGACAAGCTTTAATGACTTTTAAATCCACTGATAAGGAGGTCCCATGGCTTCATGGTCATAAAAGGAACATGATACTGTTAAAGGCCACATGGATGGTATGCATTTATAACAATATACTGAAGTGTTAATTATAAATCTAATTTTAATCAGAATTATTTCAGATCAGAACTTGCTGGTAACATTTGCCCTAATGCACGTTCATGCCAAAAATCAAGGTTCTAATGTCAACGGTTCTCCTTATTTTGCCGACGAAAGGATTCGGATGGACTGACTCACTCACTCATTATCGGACAATTTGCGATCTGTAGCCTACTTCGTAGGAATATGAGGACATACTTTGGGGTTTTTTTGTACCTCTTGAATATTGACTATATATCACACTTGGATATAATTTGAACAAAAAATTACATGTGTAAACAAAATATGTCTAAATTTCTCTTGTCATTTCAAATCTTGATCCATTTTGATTCCTTGATTAGGGGATACAGAATCACTGCCACGGAGTGTGCTGGTGTGTCACAGCAATGCAATTCCGATTCACACAACGAAGCTGAGGTGGTTTAAGGTTTATCAATGAAGAAAATCACCGATCAACCGCCATAGAATATAATGTGAAACAAGAAAACCGGAATAGTACATTCATCAGATTGCCGATACCCAAAATGTGTTGTCTCATATATCCAGATAACAACGTGATGAAGAGACGCTATTTATTCGTCTTTGTACCGGTTATGCTCAGGAGAATGACATAGAATCAATACAATACAATACAGTACAATATGTTTATTGCACGACTCGTAAAATGGTACAAGTATGGCAAACAATACAATATAATTACTATGGTACTATAGCAACGTAGTAATTATTAGTTAGTATGGTTTGAACCAACAGTGTGGGTTAGTAGTAATTCTAGGACATAACATAGAAGTTGCCAGTGTGTTGATGTATAAACTCTAATTAAGAAGTGTCCAGCCGGTTTTTTGATGGAGGGTTAAGGCTGAGCCTTGACTGGTACATTTGGTGTACCAGTCTTGCTATTTTTAAAGCATTGTCTCTGTGGGGATTTAGTATAGATTTAACTTTTATAATTTCCGGATGGGGTGGGAGTCGGTTACTGTGGATAATTTGGTTTATATAATCTCTGTGTTTGTTATGTCGAGGACAGTATAGCAAGAAGTGTACTTCATCTTCTACTACATTTTGGGTACAGTAGCGACAGATCCGGTCACATCTTGGGGTGTTTTTATACCTACCAGTCTCTATTTCGAGTTTGTGACAGCTGATTCGTAGTTTTGTTATTGTTCGTCTATGATCCGGGTTTTGTATATTTTCTAGGTAATCCTGCAATTTGTATTCTTCATATATGGTTGAGAGGAGAGTCAGTTTACCAGATTGGGTGTGCTCTTGAATTTTTTGGAGGAAATAGTTTTTGTAGTCTTGCTCCAGCTGCAATTTTAGTATCTATTCTTCTGAAACTTAGTCATGTTTTTTATATCACCAGTTGCCAAGTTCGCCGCATTCTTGAACTTGGCAACTGTTGTTTTCCAGTTCTGGTTACCAGAGGCATAATCATCTTTAAGAAGTTTATTTTGTGTGTTTTGGAGTCGGTCGTCGTATTTCAGAGTAGCCATGAGGATGTCGAAGTGAAGGGGGAAAAGTCCAAGTTCTGCTCGGCATGCAAGGGAATGTGCCCGACGAGAAGTTCCGAGGGCCATTTTACAAAATTTTAGTTGAATTTGTTCTGAATGTGTTTTATTTAGTTTTTCAATGCTAATCCAGAAATTGTGTGTGTTCTTGACCAGTTTTTCCTCCAATCCCCATATTTCACAGTTATATAATAGAATAGGCTTAATTAAGGTCTGGAAGAGTTTAACTTGGATGTTTATTGGGAGTTCACTATTATTATATACTTTCCGTATTTTATATAATGCCTTCTGAACTCTTTGCTTCAAGTCAAGTGCAGTGTCTATGAACTGGCCTTTGTCGTTCAAAGTAGTCCCTAGGTATCGGTAGGATTGAACTATTTGTAGTGTTGTATCACCTATATGAAAAACAGGAGAGGAGTTCTTCCGTTTTCGCTGTTGTAGAATCATTACTTTAGTTTTATCAGTATTTACGTTGAGATGCCAGGTACTACAGTATAGTTTTAGTTGATTGAGGCTATTTTGCAAACCACCCTCAGATTTCGACATTATTACCAAATCATCTGCATACATTAGGTGTGATATAGCCTCTTTATGTAATAAGGGCGAGTCATTTTCGGTGTGGTTGAACTGGAGGTCATGAACGAATACGTTAAAGAGGGTAGGACTGAGGTTGTCTCCCTGGCGGACTCCCACCAAGCTTTCTAACTTAGGCGAGAGCGAGTTGTTTTGCTTAACTTGAAGTACTGTTTTTGTATGCATGTCTTTAATGAGTTTGTAGAATTTTCCACTTGGAAGGATCTTCAAGAACAAACCGTCATGCCAAACCGAGTCGAATGCTTGCTTAAAGTCGACAAAACAGACGAATAATTTTTTCTTTTTCTTAACATAATTATCTATAAGAGTCATTATTATCTTGTGCAGAGAATGTGTTTGTCTTGAGTTGAATTACCGTAAACTACATAAATGCTACCGTTCTACTATAGTACTATATATAAGAATTTGTTGTATTGTTGGGAAAATAATGCGATTCAAAAAGTTGTTTTGGTCCTGGACAAGGGCACTGAAAACCATTAAAGAGATGTAAATGTATTTTCACACATAAAGCCTGAAATCTACTGAACCTTTTATTATTCAATCTGTTTCCTTTAGTTAAAAAATTGTAAAATTAAATCGCCGATCGTTATTTATTTTTGGAATGAAGGCGCATTAGGAGACTGTTACCAACAAGTTCTGAGCTGACCTACTTTTGATGAAAATTTCTGGTGATTTTTGATGAAAATCACTGGCGGCGATTCTGACTTGGGCAGTGCCTATCTTAATATAGGCAGGATTTCAACTGGGGGTGGGGATTTCCAAGAGTTCAGTTCGCGTCGGAGTCCTAATGCCTACTCTACTTTGTAGGTCCTGTGACGTTAGTCACACTGCTCATGTAACATATTGAACGACCAAATATAGCCCCTATGAGGCCTGTGTATATGGGTCTAGAGGTATTTAGAGCAAGGATGGTCCCCAGATCGCCTAAACACGCCCCTGTGCAATCATAAAATGACATCTTTCTCTAATACTCCTCGAATGCGCATGCGCACCATAACGTCACTTCCGGTCAAAACCAACCCAGTCGTTGTCTAAATGCCGAGCGCTTCAAGACAAGACCCGGCACGGCAGTAGTATACAAAGCGCAAGTAGGCTTAATAGCGCCTCACTGCGCATGCGCAGAACCTTGGGTGACGTCACAATGGGGCGTGTGCGCATGCGTGTGTGTGTGTGTGTGTGGGTGGTGGGACAAAATGGCGGCTGTGGGTGGTGGGACAAAATGGCGGCTGTGGGTGGTGGGACAAAATGGCGGCTGTGGGTGGTGGGACAAAATGGCGGCTGTGGGTGGTGGGACAAAATGGCGGCTGTGTGGGTGGTGGGACAAAATGGCGGCTGTGTGGGTGGTGGGACAAAATGGCGGCTGTGGGTGGTGGGACAAAATGGCGGCTGTGGGTGGGGGGACAAAATGGCGGCTGTGTGGGTGGTGGGACAAAATGGCGGCTGTGTGGGTGGTGGGACAAAATGGCGGCTGTGTGGGTGGTGGGACAAAATGGCGCCAGGTGGGACAAAATGGCGGTTGTGTGGGTGGTGTAACAAATGACGGCTGTGTGGGTGGTGGACAAACGGCGGCTGTGGGTGGTGGGACAAAATGGCGGCTGTGGGTGGTGGGACAAAATGGCGGCTGTGGGTGGTGGGACAAAATGGCGGCTGTGAGTGGTGGGACAAAATGGCGGCTGTGGGTGGTGGGACAAAATGGCGGCTGTGTGGGTGGTGGGACAAATTGGCGGCTGTGGGTGGTGGGACAAAATGGCGGCTGTGGGTGGTGGGACAAAATGGCGGCTGTGGGTGGTGGGACAAAATGGCGGTTGTGGGTGGTGGGACAAAATGGTGGATTATAGAAAAACGTATAAAAGGAGTCGATTTTTAGGGTAGGGGAGTATTCATTGCACTACTTTTGCGGAGCACTGTGACTTACCTGACCTGACCAGCCAATCAGAAGCGAGTATTTTGACCTCGTCTGCCTGTATGGAATGCATGTACTGACTTGGTTCTGGGGTTTTTCCATCACGGTTGTGCGCAGGTGTATGACGTCACTTCCGGTCTGCGTGAATCGGGCGTGACCTGGGACTATGGGATGCATGTACTCACTTGGTTCTGGGTATTTGTCATCACGGGGAGGTCACGTGATCAGTTCAAGGTCATATCCATTTTTCCCCCATCACGGTTGTGCGCAGGTGTATGACGTCACTTCCGGTCTGCGTGAATCGGGCGTGAGCTGGAAAAAGGATTGATCTGTAATCTGTGTTGTTGTTGTTGTTGTTGTTGCTCCCTTTTTTTTTGGACTAACCCATCAGAATAGTACGTATCACGGACTACACCCGTAGAGCTACATCTGGTCTATAAAATACGTCCCTCTGGATCCCACACCTTCATTTCTACAGAGCCATGGCGGAGATCCAGCCCCATGCGACTCGCATTTTACAGTATGCCACCGTGGTGAATTCATTCACGGTTTACCGAGCAGTGGTCCGGTCCATGTTTGCAGATGGCGACGACAACGAGGGACGACGCCAGATCCTGAACGAGTTCACAGAAGCGGTCCTCCACAGAGTGCACTCGATGGAGAGGCGTGCCATCACTCACCACTACTGGGCTATGACAGCCATCCTTGATGCTCGCGCTATGGACCAGGAGCGCTCACGCCGGAACCAGCGCCGGCTGGTTGGCCTCACACTAGTCTGTGCCCTATTGATCCTGGCGCTGTGGTATTGACACTATAAATACGAGGGTCAGACAGAGTGTGTGTCATTCACCGTTCGACATTTACAGCAAGCATGTCAATGTACCTACGAGCCATCCTGCCTCTTACACCCAGTGTGAGGTTATACATTTATCAAGATAAAGTCACCCTGGTCAAAGACGATGAAGCTATTTACTGGGCGCCCGCTGACATGCTATCGAATACGGTGACGCTACAGCGTGATGGCTGGACTAAATTTAAACGGGCGTTGAGCGGTGAGTTG
>JAVTVY010035463.1:0-15053 GCA_036873755.1 Hanleya hanleyi | reverse complement strand
ATAAAAAATTCGGAAAATCTGACGTCACTGTGACGTCATCAAAGCGGCCATCTTGGATATTTTTACATTTTCTGGTAGAGATTGACCCAGGGGTATAGTATGGTAAGTTCCAGCCCCCTAGCTTATATGTGTAAGAAAAATAATCAGGCCCCCCCCCCCACCTCCCCCGCAGGCCAGAACAGGTCACAAAAAGCCCAGACCAGATAGGGTTAAACTGATGGTGTAAATTTGATTAACCAGTGCTAGTTCATACTGAGCTATATAGGGACTTCAACAAGATTACCTCGTTTCGTCATATTCTATCTTTCGTCACGAAGTACTTTATTCCCATTAACTTCAGCGAATTATCACCATACGCCAGTCTAGCGTGTGGTACTGTATTACCTACTTTCATCTTTCTCGGTACCGGTCGATTATTTAACGAAGATATTCTGTCTGTTGTGTTTGTTACAGTGGAAACAAGACACCGAAATACAGCATTCTGTGAATATTGTGTGGATAAATCTACATTAACTACTTCCCAAATCACTCGAATAATGCATACATTTTCGAAGTTGACTCACTTCCCCAGGGGTTTAGGAGGAGAACGCTTCATCAAGCACACTTGATGATGTTTGATACTTTGTATCGACTGCATGTCTCTACACATTTCATTCATCAATACTAATAGCGTCACGGAGAACTCTTCTGATTGGATTATAACCTTGGTGGCGTCGGCCGCGCAAAGCTTTCTCCAGGTTTGAGACAAGAAATATACCCGAGGCAAACCGGGCATTCAAGCAATACAAAATAAAACAGTGTACAAAATAGACAAAATAAGTAATAATAACAGTATACTGCATACATGTAGACAGCTTGGATAAGGCAAATCTTTTTCTCGTGAAATACGAAGGATAACTGACTCAAAATACATGTGTGCTATTTAAACGTAACCGTACTGTATATATTACCTGTGTATACAACGTTGGTAGCGGTCCAGGGGCGGACAACTCTAAGTGCCATTATACGTGATTTTTGTGAACGCCAAGTATCGAATTACGACAAAAATCTCAGCAGGCATGGATTCAAAACGCGGACAATTTTTCCGCAGCATAGGACATTTAGAAGCGGTTAACTATTTTTAAATGGGACCGACTTTTGACTACAATGCACTCACATGGTAAAATCAAGTTAATACAGAGGGGCAGGTGACAGTGGGAGAAAAACCATTCAGCGATACTCGTTATACGCTATACTGAGGGACAATTTAACATCTTAAGTGATTTTAAACGATAATTCAGAAAACCAAGAATTCTAGAACTGAATATATTGTTATTCTATGTTCATAAACGCTGGTCTAGCAATGATTTGTTCATCTATTTAGAAGATATATAACCAGTTATGCACTTTTTAAAAATGACGTCACAGTGACGTCATCATGGCGGCCATCTTGGATTTTTTTACATTTTCTTGTAGATCTTGACTCTAAGATATTGTGTGGCCCTCCAGCCCTCCAGTTTCAGCCCTGGATGGAAGCTTCATTGGGATAGCCCCCTCATTTGATCAGGTTTTGGTGTATGTGTGCATGCATTCATCCGTGTCCGGTGTCCGTCAGTCCGTTCATCAGGCATGTATATACAGGCCTTGTCTGCAAGATATCTGGAGAACTACTTGACGGAAGTTCACCAAACTTGGATGGAAGCTTTATTGGGATAGCCCTCTCATCTGATTAGGTTTTGGTTTGTGTGTGCGTTCGTCCATGTTCGGTGTCCGTCCGTCTGCCCATGTACTTGTACATGTATATGTATACAGGCCCTTTCTGCAAGATATCTGAAGAACGACTGGACAGAATTTCACCAAACTTGGATGGAAGGTTCATTGGGATAGCCCCCTCATTTGATTAGGTTTGGGTGTGTGTGTGCATTTATCCATGTCCATCGTCCGTCCGTCCATCTAATTGTTCATGTATATACAGACCGTGTCTGCAAGATATCTGGAGAACTGCTCGACGGAATTTTACCAAACTTGGATGGAAGCTTCATTGAAATGGCCTTATGATCTAATTAGGTTTGGCTGTGAGCTAGTGCTTGCGTGGGTCCATGCAAAAGTGCTTAATCTGTCTGTCCAATTTTTGTTCACTCCATATCTTGGAAACTACTGAAGGCAGATGCATGAAATTTCTATACGGTACAGCATGTATACTATAGGTAACAATCCACCCATTGCTATATAAATCCTGACTCCTCACTGGGTTACTGCAACAATAAAATCGCCTCTTTGTAATTAATATTTTTAGATGCGCAGCTTTGTTTAGGATACTTATTGCTACATTCATTTTATAGCACTTTCCTTAAAATTATGTGCCCACTCAAGGCAAGGTGGGAGGTTGGGGAGACGTATGTTTTTGCTTAAAAAAACAACCAGCATAGGCTTCATGACGGAGCGGCAACTCAAGGGTCAAAGCGGAACCTCTAGTTCAAACCATTTATAGGTT
Source organism: Hanleya hanleyi (assembly GCA_036873755.1). Taxonomy (NCBI): domain Eukaryota; kingdom Metazoa; phylum Mollusca; class Polyplacophora; order Lepidopleurida; family Hanleyidae; genus Hanleya; species Hanleya hanleyi. Next base: position 12,580 of record JAVTVY010035463.1, on the reverse strand, counting down.
ATCGCAACATTCAATTTGGGACGAAAAAATGAGAGCGCAAGCGTTCCCATATCGGTATTTCGGTGTGGAATATTGTATTCAGCCTTGACCATTGGACAATCTCTGATAATAGGTATTTATCGCCGTGAAGAGCCAGCATCAGATCCGGTATTTAACAGTCGTCGGTAACAGAATTTCTGCTCCTATGATCGAAAGACCTATTTCTTATGATAGTTATCGTCAATTGTAATTTATAGGAAGTGTAGCACTTTTCATCCACCAAGGATGGAGGCATTAAAACATGTGACGCTAAAAAAATGCATTTTTTCTTTTGTTATGGCTCACAAACCCCTAATTTTACTTCTGGGTCACGTCTAATCAATCGAGGCGGTTTCTCGACAATCGAGTAACACCGACAATCGAGTAACACCGACTAGCGGTTGTTGCCTCGGTTTTCTCTCGAAATGCAATACCATGTCAATCCTTTTCGAATTCTCTCGACTAGATTCGAAATGGAATCGAGATGCATAAAACTGAGGTATGAATCATTCGAATATGCAGGCTATCTACTTGCGATAGAAAGTTTTCTAGTGACGCCAGCGAAGACATACAATTACACTCCCCCATTTGCCATTCACGTTGAATTATGAAATTAAATACATTTGTATATATGGTTTACTTGGAACAAATGGGAATAACATATTATTTGAAAGAAATCCCACGCGCTAATAATGATACATATTTCGGGGTATAGAATATAAGTCCTGCTAAAGTGAATCAAGATGTCACACAAGAGCTCAAGAGGATTCAAATCCAGGCTTTGCGCTGGCCATGGCAAGGAGGCAATGACGTTCTCCTTCATAAAGGCGGTAACTGCGCGTGCACAATAATGTCTGAAATTATCAACCATGAATACTGGACGAGCAGTAAAGCTATAATTGGCATAGTGAGGTACTATTGCCCTTCTCAATATGTCTGTTCGGTAATTCTGGCCATTAAGGTTTCCTTACGCAATAATCAGCTCTAGTTTACAGTCATAGGAGCGGCATCCTCGTACCACGACCGAACCGCCACCAAATGGAATAGTGTTCTGGATGTCCTGCTGATCATATGCAGTACCTCGCATTTTGCAGATTTGTGTGCGTTCATCAGTTGTGTGCACCAGAACCCGACTCTCATCGGACCAGTGCACCCTCCTCCAGGACCTCATATTCCGGCGGGCTCGGGTGTTACACCACCCCAACCGCTCCCGTTTGTGTTGTGGGAGGAGACGAGTTCCGTTGACAGGTCGTCGTGCCCTCAGACCAACATCTTCGAGCCTCCTTCTGACGATGCTGGTGGACACTCTCTAGTGTCCACCCATTGGTTACGTAACGTACCACTGTTTGTGAAAGGCGCTCGATCTTATCGTTATTGTTTTAGCAGACCCCAAATATTTATATGTAAATACTAATATTACCAGTGTAGTAATACTGTTAAGACTTACTCCCCCACTGAAATTACTTTGGAAGATATATTCAACCAAAACAAGCAGTTTCTCAAAGAAAGATGCATTTTCCTTTCTACCACTCATACATGTACATGTACCTATATACCAAAATTGTACTGAACTCTCAAAATGGATAAAACACCATTTATAGCTAGTTTCAGATATTGTACAATTACACTTCTGTCCACGTTGTTAGCAATAGCCTTGCGAGGAATTATATTGTGCTGCCATTTCCAGAAATTCAGATGTCGAATGTATGTGAATACTTAAAAACTCAAAACGACTTACGAAAAAACTAGATGGCAAAGGACACATGCCGTATCGACATGTATCTACTAGTTTAGTGTTCGACTCTCTATGCTACTATTCCTTATCAGGACCTCATTCGACACCGTTGCCCATTAATGCTATTGGTGTTAAGTAAACTGATCACCGCTATCTTGATATCAGAAGCCATAAGGTTTTCTTCAGCTCTACTGCACGACAAGAATATTATTCTTAAGATTTTTTTCTTTATTGATAGAATTGCTTGAATTTCTAATTAACACTATCTATGTGAAATTCGGTATTTCAATGGGTACAAAGTGTGAACCACTTTAGGCAGACCTATATATGTTCTCGTATGAATGGACTACATGCAAAAATTGTCAAAAATATTCATCCCGAATCCCGTTCTTCTCAATCCCTAAACGCGATATGGACGATCACCTATCATTGAATAATTCGTATATTATTGACGCTGTGAAGGATTTAAAGGAAACTGCTGAGGGCGTTGCAAGCGCAGTAAATTGATCAATAAAGCGCGTGCAGAATCGCAACATTGCAATGACGACAGCTGTCACTCATACACACAAGTGGCGGTGCACCTGTTGCGGATAAGTTACGTTGCTATATGGGGCTGTATATTGCTTGGCAACTCTACAGAAAATTTCGTGGAGTGTATATCTTCAGATTTTCAGAATCTATCAGAATCAATCGATAGAACTCTTATATCGTCTGAAAACTCACGCACTTGTTGAGGGCGGAGTCAGCAATACTACGATGTCAACTCTCTCGACCTAGTACAGATAAACGCCGTAATCGGTGTGAATAAAAATAGTGGAATCTGATATAAATGATTCTTCATCAAATAAGATCGCATCGACATAAGATCTGTAATGTTTAAAACGACAGTAAAGCATTGTCTCTGCACTGAAATATCGGAATATCGTTCCCTGAGATTTATTACTCCACTCGTCCGAGTGGAACGCCAAATTGCATGCTCTGGACGAGTGTACCAGCGTTTGTTGTCAGGGGAAATTCGAAAAGTGATGTTTTCATAATATTTCTTCACAGTTTTTGCTTTTCTTTATGGAAAGGTAGGTAAACCCTATTTTATTTCATATTAGATTATTATTTACTAATTTATCATGCAGTTTTTGCGAAGAAAAAAAAACAAAAAGAAAATTCTGACAGAAATGCACTTTTTGAAAATGACGGATTTTTTTACATTTTCTTGTAGAGCTTGACCCAGAGATATAGCGTGGTAAGTTTCAGCCCTCTAGCCTTAAAGATAGCAAAAATATAGGTGGGGAGGACTTTCCGCCCTCCCCCCCTTCCCGGCTGCGGTACACCCCAAATCACCCAGACCAGATAGGGTTAACCCTACCTGTCCTGGGGGGGGGGCGGAAGTGCCCCCCTAATGAACTTTTCTCTGCTGCTCCGAAACGACAAAACTGAGGAGGCTGAAACTTGGTGACTTTTAAGCTTATCTTATTGGGGTCATTTTGAGTCTATTTTCATATACCCCCGGGTAGAGGATCATGGGTAAATTCAAAATGGCGGCCATGTGGTATCCGCGAAAGTCGTGTTTTTCATCTTTTCGGTCCATTTCTTCACATTTTCCTTGCCTAAAAGGCCTTGAAAGTATATTATTTATGCAAAACTAAGTATTCTCTATTTTATAAGATTTTTTTCGAGAGAAAAATCTGAAAAATGAAAATTTCGAAAAATCGACCCCAAAAAGGCCGAAAAATGGCTTCCGAGAAGATGACCTCACTGTGACGTCATCATGGCGGCCATCTTGGATTTTTTTACATTTTCCGGTAGAGCTTGAACCCAAGATACTGTGTGGTAAGTTTCAGCGCTCTAGCCTTAGCGGTAGAGAAAATATATAGGGGGGCACTTTCCGTCCCCCCCAGGCTGCGACACACCCCAAATCGCCCAGGCCAGATAGGGTTAACCCTACCTGGCCTGGGGGGGGCCCATTATGGCCCCCCCTACCAAACTTTCTGCACTATCTCCGGAACGGCGAAAAATGGAGAGCTGAAACTCCGTGACTTTATCATTTGTCTTATTGGGGTCATTTTGAGCCTATTTTCATAACCCCCCGAGCAAAGGATCATGGGTGAATTCAAGATGGCGGCCACGTGGTGTACCAGAAAAGTGATTTTTTGTCATATTTCTTCAAAATTTCTGCTTTTCCGCAATGAAAAGTGGCCAAAAACTATTTTATTTCATATCACATTAATATTTGCTAATTTTTCATGCAGTTTTTGTGGAGAAATTGCAAAAATAAAAAATTCGGAAAATCTGACCAAAATGGCGTCACTGTGACGTCATGAAAGCGGCCATCTTGAATTTTTTTACATTTTCTGGTAGAGCTTGACCCAAGGGTATAATGTAATAAGTTTCAGCTCCCTAGCTCAAGGGGTAAGAAAAATAATTAGGGGGGGCCATTTCGGCCCCCCCCCCCCAGGCCTGGACAGGTCCCAAAAAGCCCAGGCCAGATAGGGTTAAATAGATGCACTTTTCGAAAAGATTATTTAAAGTACCTGATTTAGAAGCTCTATTCGCTTTCAGGCCATCTGCGCATTGTATACTGATATGATATCATATACATTCCCAGAGGAATATCCAGTGGCACAGCCGGAATAATATTACCTCAAACCTTTATCAACTCTACTTTAAGAGCACCTGGTATTTATATATGTTTTAGCACTTACTTGAATTTTGGTACTGATAGTTTCGTTTTAATACAGTTTATTTATATTGATGAGGACATTTTTGTGAATGTTGGGAATACCCGATGACTGCCGGATCTGACTCTTATCCAGTAGATAAGAAACTTATTTAAGATCTCAGATATCGAGATGAATCGGTCAACATGTCACGTTGTCTCAAGTAGATGTGTATATTTGATATCCGGTACAATGATTTCCATGTGGGTTCCATCCCACCCAACCAACATTCGGGTCCCTTCGAATCAGGCAGATGGTTCACCTGTTCTCATTGACGTTGACTGTAGCATTACCAGTAGGGAGGGAGGTAGGGAGGAATTTGGCTTAATGTCACACTCAAGTTTGTTTCACTCATATGGTGACAGTCAGTTTGGTTGGTGGAGGAAGCCGTAGTACCCACAGAGAAGCGCCGCGTTACCAGTAGACCTACAATGAACCGAAATATGCAAATAATTGCATTACTGAGTGCGTCTTTTTCTTCGTGTTGGCAGCTGAGCAGCTTGAATGTTTCAATATAGATGTTTTCGTTGTATGCACGATAATCAGATGGATTGTGGACATTATCTTTGGTTTATAGACGCGGATATTCTTTAATGAACTACGGCTGATTTATGAATGACGGAGTAGACGCTTGTAATCAAGGAATTACATTGTCCAGTACGATTGCTTTGTGATCCACGGATGCTCCGTGTGTCATTGCTGACGAGCGATCGTTAAATGACTGTCAGAAGCTTTTCTCCACGTTCCTTCAAGCGGCATTGCTTACGAGACTCAAGTATAGGATAATATTTGTATAAGTGCCCCGAGAGAAACTACATCTGCACAGATTTTCCCATACCGTCTGCATATACGACTTCAAAATTGAGATTGACGAATCAATTCATCTTTTAAAAATAATCTCCAGGCCGAAGACAGATATCTCTTCTTGACAACTACAAATCGGATGTTCTTTGGATAAGAAGCTTAAGTCCCTATATCAAAATACGTCCCTGTCAATAAACGATTTTCGACCCAACTCATCGTTACATATGAGATTTTTTCTACATGTGCCGTTATGTCTATTTCTTCCACAAAACACCCACTCACAGAGATCTCCTATTAGTTCATTTTTTAGCTTTGTAAATATATGTTTAGTATTCTAATTTTGATATAAGCGTAAGATACGACATTTATAAGCCAGCCGTCATGTGGAATGTTGAATTTTCGCTTCGATAATTGAAAAACCTGATTCATATTCCACCTAGCATAAAATAAAATGTATACATTTTTAGATAAAAAAAAAGAACGAAAAAAACTTCTCAACTTTCTACATCAGTATATTCCGACTGCAGTTTTGAACATAATGTTCTTCTCAAGGAATACTGTTTTCAATGACAAACTGGTACTTAGTTCTTTGTAAAAATTCCGAATTGAACGCCCGTTTTTTTACAAAGTACTAAATGAGAATCAAGCCTTATTGGATGTTAAAGAAACTATGTCTATAGAAAAGTATGGTTCCGAATTGAACGGATCACACAGACCTTGAATATATTTGTTATTTTGTTTGTTTAACAACTTTGCGAAATTATAAGATTTCATGCAATACAAGTACGTATTTATCGAACTGTTGAAGCATGTCTCATCCTGAAAATACCCACCTCTGCTTCACAGACCAATTATGTTTGATTGTGATTATTGTTTATTGCATGTATTGTACTTATTTGAATTATCCCTTTTAATCTCTCTTATTGTGACCTGCTGTTTCTATTAATGTCGGCATGTTAATAAGTCACTGCTTGTTTAAGCCAGGCAAGTCGTCTAGCGACCGGTGTGCCCTGTATTTGTATATATACCAGTATGTCATTTGAAAACAGTATTCCTTGAGAAGAACATTACGTTCGAAACTGCAGTCGGAATATAATGATGCAGAAAGTTGAGAAGGTTGTTTTCGTACTTTTTCTTATATTACTGCTCCACGCTGTTTTTTTAAACATTTTTAGATATATATCGAAGACAATGCTTACTTCAGTAAACACAACTGTATACATGTATGTATTGAAATTACGAGAAAACGTCACAGGAGCAGCGTCCCCACATCACGACCGAAACGCCACCAAATGAAAGTGTCCTGGACGTTTTGCTGACCACATGCAATACCTCGCATCCTCTAGATCCGTGTGCTTTCATCAATTGTGAGCACCAGAACCCGACTCTCATCTGACCAGTGTACCTTCCTCCAGGGCCTTACACTACCGCAATCGCCCCCGCTTGTGTTGTGGGAGGAGACGAGTTACGTTGGCAGGTGGCCGTGCCCTCAGACCACAGCTTCGGTCCTCATACAACGATGCTTCTCTAGTAAGTGACCCACTGGTTACGTAACGTACCACTGTTGGTAACAGGCGTCGTCTAATATGTCGAACCAGTGCTTGATCTTGAATTCGTTATTGTTTTAGCAGAAAAGGCCCCAAATATTTATATTTGAATACTAATATTACAAAGTGCTGGTAATGGAGTTGAGTTTAGCTGTTCCACCTGCATCTGTTACGAATTACTCCCCACTGGAATTACTTAAGAAGATGTATTCAACAAAACAAGCAGTTTCTCAAAGTCATTTCCTTTTCTACCACTCATACCGATATACCAAAATTGTACTGAACTCTCAAAATACATAAAACACCATTTATAGTTGATTCCAGATTTTATACAATTACTCTCCTGCCCACGCTGATAACAAGAGCCCTGCGGGCAGTTAAATCATCTTGTGTGGATAACTGTGCGGCCATTTCCAGAAATTCAGATGTCGAATGTATGTGGATACTTAAAAACTCAAAACACCTTAGGGAAAAGCTAGATGGCAAAGCACATATGCCGTATCGACATGTATCTACTAGCTTTGTGCTCGATTGCTCATCGGGACCTCATTGTACACCTTTTTTCATTAATAATATTTGGTGTTCAGTAAACTGGTCACCGGTATGTTAATTTCAGGAGACATACAGTTGCCTTCAGTTCTAATGCAAGTCAAGAATTGCTGATAGAATTTCTTGAATTTCTCATTAACTCTATCTATGTGAAATTCGGTAATATCATATACCTATAGCCAATAGGTATTTCAATGGGTACAAAGTGTGCACCACTTTTGGCAGACCGATATGTGTTCTCGTATGAATCGACTACAAGCAAATAACTGTCAAAAATAACCACCCCAATGCCCATCCTTCGCATTCATTAAACGTTATATGGACGATCCATGTGCTACTGACGAATAATTCGTATATCATTGTCGCTGCGAAGGATTTAAAGGAAACTGCTGATAGAGCACCATATCTAGACCTTTATATTTACAGGAATGGTCGGGGCTTTCTATCAAGTCGGATTTAGAAAAAAAGATCTATAGACGAATACAATTTTGACATAGTTAACTACCCATTTCTAGATAACAATTTTCCAGAAGACCCTTCATATGTTGTATACATATCTCGTCTGGTAGCATTTGCTACATCAGGTGCAGACTATGACGATTTTAATCAATGCCACAAAATATTATGGCAGAAACTTGTCACACATGGCTATACCAACAAACGCCTCCATTCTGAGATAAATAACGTACACTGACTGCAATATCCATGATATCTTTGGCGCTACATTTCATAACAAATGTCTAATTTCGCTAACCTGGGCCTAGGGGTCGCTTGAATATCTTGAGTGTTACATCTCCATGGTGTTCAAATGAAGAAACACAATCAGATCGTGACTGAGATATACACCCTGGAAAATGACTCAAACCTTCATTTGGATAAAGAATGATGGTTAGGAATTAGAATTTTATGTTTTTATAATTTTACACATATAAATCTGTACGTCGGTTCTGACGCTTGCTATCAGGAAGAGCATCATTAGATGTCGAGAATAAAGCTGCATGTGCTGTCTGTCTGTGATGACTATCAATTCACAAATAAAATGTGAGACGATGTTACTTTCTCGTCAGACGACCTACTTTCGTTGTATTGTCGATATTGGGAGAAAATCGCGATTGAGATACATTTCATTGAAGCACTCCCAAACACCATTTTTCTGCTTGTATACTCTCAAGGAAAATACAAGGAAAGAGAGTATACTCTCAAGGAGAGAGAGAGAGAGATGGAGTCATCTTGTAGTTCTCTGCATGTAGACGGCGAATGGTATGGTGTTTGTTGGTGGTCGCATCGTGATACGCATGCGCAGTTTAGCAGTAGTAACGAAATATGTCATTTTGGGAGTGGGCAATGCCAGGTTTTGTCAATCAGGGGACCAGTCTTTAGTCCGAATGGCCCGGTTGGAGTATCCTAGTGAAGCTTTCGTGGGATACAGCCAGATTGGCGTGTCTTTTATTGAAAGTCGCGCCAATCTACGCATGCGAAGTTGGGGTGTAGTAAGTAAAGTGGTCATTCTGAAAGTGCGCAGGGGTATACTTGAGCGCTTCAGGGACCATTCCTTGTCCGAGTGCATCGTATGAGGTGTCCTTTTGTAGCTCTCTGGGTGCAGACCACGCCTTGAAGGATGTCCATGTCATGTGTGACCTCATTGGTGACGTCATCAGTAAGAGTAATAGCCAAAGTGGGCATTTGGGGGAATGCTAAGGAAGGTGTTTGTCATCTTTTAGCCCTCGGCATGTAGACGACGTCGCATCGTGCTACGCATGCACAGTTGGGCAGTAGTAGCGAAAGATGTCATTCAGAGCGTGCGTGAGGGTGTGTCTGAGTGATTAAGTGACCACTATTGGCCCGATTGGGTCGTGAGAGGTGTCATAGTGAAGTACTCGTAGAGTAAACTCCGATTAGACGGGTGTGTCGTGGAAGTAAGGCTATGGCCCGCATAAACACAAGCGTTCATAGAGCAGACTTAAACGATGAGCATGCGAACATAGAGAATATGCGACATATTACGGTATCCGTCAGTACATGTCATGGATGTGTGCGTTCATTGGATGACGTGGTCGATCACTTTAGCCACGAAAAACGTGACATTGGTTACCCTATCCACCTGCTAAGTTTCGTTGGGGCTTTGCTGACAGACCCATTCTAAGGGATCCACGTTCTGTAGTTGCTCTAGCATGAACTCCATCGATCTCCGATTGGTGATGGTGAACGGCTGGTCAAATACCCTGATGTTGGCACTGGAATAGAAATACCGGAGTTTCTCTGTCTCCTTATATCGCAGCACACAGCTAAAAGCGAGATTTATCTTGAAGGCCGTAGTTTGGTTCTTGAAGATGACATTCACATATCTGTGCAGAGAGTTGAGGTCGATCAGTCGGAAATTGTACATGTCTAGCAGCTGTCGATGACGGTAGAAACATCGGATCATGGGCCAGTGGCAGTGATAGATGTCACTTACTGGATATGTGTCCGGTAAGAGATCGCTGGGGACATCCACTGGATCTTCCTGAAAATGTTCGATGTCGTCAGGCCTATGAATCGAACAGTATCGCAGGGGTCCCGCTGGACATTCAGGCCATCTTCGACCGTGGGTATATGGCTGTTCATGGTCGCATCACCTGTGGCATTAGCCTTCCTGGGCTCGCCTTCAGTGGAACTAACCTTCCTGGGCTCCACTTCAGTAGAGAGTGGTCGCCCATGCCGTGGAGACGGGCCATGAATCAAACGCTGGTGCTGTCTCGACTGTCTGGGTCGTTTGAAGAGTTCACCACATTTGTTACATTGTTCCGTAGCTCTCTCGTGGAATGCCCGTTCGTGGCGCCGTAAATTGTCCTCCCGATTAAATGACCGTGAAATGGTTATGCAAGTATACCGTGTGCCGCTGTGGATGGAGGACTCATGGCGTCGCAAGTTGTGCAGAAGAGTAAATGGTTTCAGGCAAGTCGTGCAAGAAAACATGTTGGCTGCGTATCAGGGAATGCTGAAAATCCGATATACCGTCACTTTTATAAGCCCGCACCATGCAAAACCTTGCCTACATTGTTCTCTTGACCAATCAACGCATCGCCAGGCTGTACAGCCTAAGCTCGAGTGCGCAATCAAGACATGTATACCCCTATACATTAGCCCATAGGAGAGAGAAGTGACATGACGTCACTGCATGCATGTGCGCTCACCTATGTACATCGTCGTGAGTGACGTCATCATCGAAAGTGATGTCGTCCCACGCATGCACACGCACCTGGTGGTACACCCGCACCACTATATGTTCTATAAACGCTAAAGTATAGATGAACTTATAAGAATGAATAACTCTTGTATATATGTTGTGTCTCCCTGTTATAAAATAAAATCTGTTTTATTACAACAGTGTGATTTTTTTTTTTTAACTATCGTAGTATACTATAAGAGCATTTGGACTCTCAATGACCTCAAGCATTTGCATATGACCACTGTGACAACCCTCGTATATAATGATATTGACCCTGAGCGGTGTCTGACCTTAGTGACGTCACACGAGCAGCACGTAGACAAAAACGAATTCACGGAGAATGACGTGCGATACATATTGGCCAATGCGCAGAGTTATTATTTTCCGGTAGGAGCAGTTGATTCCGCATCGACTTTTTTTTTATCTCTGAGTGCATTTTATCCCATGATGCATCACTTTCGGTTCTGGTCTCGTGACCGGAAGTGACCTTTAACCGCTGCGCATGCGCACAATACCGGATATTAATAATGGTACGCAGGGGTTAAAGGTAAATTCCTTTACGTTATTCACTCTTATTAGGAGTTCATCTATACTTTAGCGTGTATAGAACATATATCGATGCGGGTGTACCACCAGGTGAGTGCGCATGCGTGGGATGACATCACGTTTGGTGATGACGTCACTTCTCTCTCCTATGGGCTGATGTATAGGGGTACACGTGTCCTGATTGCGCACTCGAGCATAGGCTGTACAGCCCGGCGATGCGTCGATTGGTCAAGAAAACAATGTAGGCAAGTTTTTGACGGTATATCGGATTTTTCAGCATTCCCTGATACGCAGCCGACATGTTTTCTTGCACGACTTGCCTGAAGCCATTTACTCTTCTGCACAACTTGCGACGCCATGAATCTTCCATCCACAACGGCACACGGTATACATGCAGAACCTGTTCACGGTCATTCAGTCGGGAGGACACTTCACTGCGCCACGAACAGGCACTCCACGAGGGAGCGACGGAACAATGTAACAAATGTGGTCCGTCTTTGCGGCATGGACGACCACTCCCCACTGAAATGGAGCCCAGGAAAGTCAGTTCCACTGAAGGCGAGCCCAGGGACACTAATGCCACAAGTTATGCGACCATGAACAGCCCTATACCCACTGTCGAGGACAGCCTGGATGTCCAGCTGGAACCCTATCGAGTCATAGGACTGAGGACATCGAACATTTTCAGAAAGATCCGTTGGATGTCCCTGGCGATCTCGTACTGGACATATATCCAGTGAGTGACATCTACCAGTGTCACTGACCCATGATCCGACGATGATTCTATCGTCATCGACCGTTGCTAGACATCTACAATTTCCGACTGATCGACCTCACCTCTCTGCAAAGATACGGGAATGCCATCTTCAAGGACCAAACTACGGCCTTCACGATAAATCTCGCTTTTGGCTATGTGTTGCGATATAAGGAGACAGAGAAACCCCGGTTTTTCTATTTCAGAGCCAACATCAGGGTATTTGACCAGCCGTTCACCCTCACCAATCGGAGATCGATGGAGTTCATGCTAGAGCAATTACAGAACGTGGATCCCTTAGAATGGGTCTGTCAACAAAACACCAACGGAACATGGCAGGTGGATAGGGTGACCAATGTCACCTATTTTTGGCTAAACTGATCGACCACCCCATCGAATGAACACATTCACCCGTGACATGCACTGACGGATACAGTAATATGTCGCATATTCTCAATATGTCCGCATGCTCTTCGTTTAAGTCTGCTCTGTAAAAGCACTTGTGCCTAATATTACGGTGCTTGAAATAAAAAAAAAACATGGTGTTTGATATTTCAGTTTTTATTCTGTTGATAAATAGGAAGGCGGACATGAACACAAAATGTAAAAAGGATTGGATACGAGCCGCCAACAATGCGTCTGATACCATGACAAGCGCATGCTAGAGTTGTAAACATACTCATATTGACTCCCCCAGCTTGGATG
>JAVTVY010035462.1:0-13901 GCA_036873755.1 Hanleya hanleyi | reverse complement strand
CATCTCCTGTGATGCATCACCCGATTTTTGTTTTGAATCTGCGCGAGCAGGACACATACCAATCTTACTGCGCAGTATACGTTACATCATGTGTTATAAGCATAGGCCAATATCTTCTGGCTAGTGTAAGCTAAGGTTACAGACTTCCAGTATTGATGAACTTCTGATATATATAGTGCAATTTACATTCAACGTTACAACCCTTCGTTCCTAATTGACAAGACATATGAGTAAATCCTACTGAAAGTTTGCATTTAGTACCCTAGCAATGACCAACAAATATTTACCTTTCCCAGTATCTTCATAACTTCCCCATTGTTGGCTTTCTTCTCTCCAAATATCTGAATGTTAAAAGCTCCTATCCTAAATCCGTCACAACTCGCCATTACACCAAGAATACACATACATGCTAACGCGATGCGAAGAGCTAAATCCGACGTGAACCGATCGGGACTGTTCATGATGACTAACAGAATTATATCATAGCGCTGGGCCTTCCTTCGTATGTTTCCCGGAATTACCGATACTTGAAATGAAAGTTACAATGGACTGGCAGGCCATATCATACCGTGTGAGTTTAAATTGACCCGATTTTTAAAACTGAAAATAAAACCGCATCAAATGTCCAGTCTGCCGTATTAACTTATCTGCACAAAAACCGTCAGCATATCCAGATTATACTATGTAAACTATAGTTTTAACCGGGAAACGTTTCACGTAAGGAACGCTTAGGTGTCACGTATTTTAGCTCCCACGTTCCACTTAAATTCTCGGTATGGATCCACTCAAGTCTATTTGTATCCGTTTAGCAGGTCGTATGTCACACCATATGATTCGTGTCTATAGTCTATTCTCCATGTCCAAACTATTATCTCCCGCCATTTATACATGTATACAGGGTACATGGTTGTACCGTACTGTTAAAGTCTTACAAGTACTACATGTAAAAATGCTGAACAGAGATAAGGAAAGAAGTATTAGTATTCCACCATAGGTCTGCGTGAACTGACACGTTGTCATATGCCTTCCATAAACAGTGTATTTATAAATAAGCTAGTCGGGCAAATAACGAATTCCCCATTACAATACGCTTAGCTGAATCGCTGTAAATGAGGAAGGAGAGTTCTATTTATAGAAATTCGAGAATCGTTATTACTCACGGTTTGATAATTCTTGTGCAGAGTTCTCTCCCTTCCATCAAACCTATACAACCATCTAAACGCAGAATGATGACGCAGAAAGCTACCTGTACAGTGTGGCGTTGTTCTGTGAACAGGCTATCTTCGCTGCTTGAGCAAATGAATTAATGGTGTTAAACCTAAGCATATATGTTTAAACAAAATAATAATTACATCATACGCTTATCTGCAGGCTATTCGAAATGATTAGCAGAGTATGTCGACAACTACGATGGCTTTACGAAATGTAATAAAAACTACCGTTACGGAAAACTGAGATAAAACGGTAGACGGGATCCAGGGGGCAAGCCATTTGTAAAATACAGGAATAACATTACGTTATTATCAGTAGAAAGCTGCGAGCCCCATGAAACACCTAAAAATATCTGTGGTAAAATTTTAGGGTTAAAATTTTATTTTCGATCAGTCCGAATGAATTTTCAGCAATGAGGATATTATTTCTTATGCAAAGTTTTCCGCAAAATTGTTCCACTGTTGTTTGTTACTACTGAAAGATGATGAGTAAAAGTACAATTTAATGGTATCGTTTGATTATCTCAGATGTATGTATTAGTTTTGTTCACAAAACGGAATATATCATGGCTGATGCGCACTGAAACATAGTAATCATCTGGTAAAATTTACTTTGATTCTATAATGTTATAAAATTGATTGTGTCATTCGTTTTTTTTTACATTAGATGATAGAATTCAATAATCTCTTCGGATTTTATGAGTCTGATTCAAACACAGATGCTATAGTTGAGAAGGGAATCACACAATATTTTTTTCAAATTGGGCCGCTGAGAGATGTCTTATGTAACAGAAGGGTCTAAAATAGCAACTAACTTAGCCAACGCTACTGGCCTAACCTGTTATGAAAATAGCAATATATACTTGATTTAAAATGCATTCCGAAAATTGTCCGAGTGCTCTTCAGTGGGTGTCCCTGCATGCCTCATGTATCAAATGAAACACTGGGACATTAGTTTGGCGTTTTTAAAATTTAATTCTGGAGAAAGATATAACAGATCTACCTTTACATAACAATTCAAAGGTTGAACCTAGTGCTCGCTGATTGGCTGGACCTCATCGGGAGCGGGGTTGCTGAGGCAGTCCGCCGTGGTGACAGAGGTACTCTTCCCCAAGCAAAACAAGTACTGCGAAACCTCAATTCGCAAGAAGTTCTGGCAAATCTCCAGAGTAAATTCGTCATAGTCCCAGCAGACAAAGCTCCGATTAATATAATATTCATATGTAAATACTACTATTACCAGGTGCTGGTTAAAGAATTGAGTGTAGACATATCTTCATCACATACGTTTACTTACTCCCAGACTGCATTTACTCTGGAAGATTTATTTAACAATCTCAAAAAGTTTATCAAGGAAAGAGGTATTTGTCTTCCAACCAATCATAACGACATACCAAAACTATACTGGACTCCCAAAATGCATAAATCACCATACAAAGCTAGATTCATAGCTGGTTCTAGAAGCTGCACCACTAAGCTTCTTTCAACCCTATTGACGAGGGCCCTTCAGGAGGTAAAAGCATTTTGGGAAAGGTATTGCGCCATTATTTCTAAGAACTCTGGCGTTGAATGTATGTGGATATTGAAAAACTCAAAATGTCTTACGGAAGAACTTGATGCTAAAGGTCACACACCGTACAGACATGTATCCACATGGGATTTCTCGACTCTCTATACTACAATCCCTCATCAGGACCTTATTGACCGTCTAAGTTCATTAATAGTATCTGTGTTCAAGAAAACGGATCGTAGATATATTAATGTCAGAAGCCATAAAGCATTCTTTAGCTCTACTACATACAAGAGATATCATTCATGGGGTGTTTCTTTGTTTATAGAGTTGCTTGAATTTCTCATTAAAAATATCTATGTGAAATTTGGCAACACAATATATCAGCAGCATATAGGTATTCCAATGGGTACTAATTGTGCACCTCTGTTGCCTGACCTGCATCTGTTCTCTTATGAATATGACTATATGCAGGCGCTTTCAAAAACCGATCAATTCAAAGCCCGTTCCTTCTCATTCACCAAACGCTATACAGACGATCTTCTCGCTGTGGATAATCGCTATATGAATGGTGCAGTGAAGGATATATATCCACCTTGACTGGATTTGAAGAAAACTACAGACAGCCCTACAGGCACATCATATTTAGATCTATATCTCTATAAAAATGAAGCGGGCATTCTCTCTCCTCGACTTTATGACAAAAGAGATGATTACAATTTCGATATCGTAAATTATCCCTTTCTGGACAGTAATATTCCAGTGGGACCTGCATATGGCGTATACATATCTCGCTTAGTAGCATTTGCTAGATCCTGTGTTAAATGTGACGATTTTAATCAACGTCACAAAACATTGTTGCAGAAACTTATAAAACTGGGCTATTCCACCAAACGGCTCCACTCAAAGTTTCTCAAATTTGACGATACATATCGCATGCTGATAGCAAAATACGAACGTAGCGTGCAAGATCTATGGCGCTACGTTTCATAAGTTGTGTCTAATTCCGCTTAACCCGGGGCTAGGGCCGTATGAACCCATGTACTTCAAAATCCTCATGGTACTCATATGAACAGTCACAATCAAAGCGTGACTGAGATACATCATTCTTTAGATGACGACTTTACAACGATTATTACGGATTCAAAAATCTGATCAGCGATACGGATTTGATATTTTTGAAACATCATGATGTCTTGCCGGCATCATTGAAAACTGTTGACCGCTTCTCTCTTGCAGGAAACTAGCCTATGTTTATGTCTACTATGACTGTCTTTTTGAATTTGGTGCTCATACTGTTATATGGAATATGGAATAGGTCTTTGGATTATGGACGCGGATATTCTTTAATGGACGATGGCTGAATTATGAATGACCGACCAGACGCTTGTAATCACAGTATTTTCTTGGTAACAATTCCCCTCGTACCATTCTGAAATATGGATATACGAGCAAGTAATAAAACTCATCGCCTATGGCATTTAATTAATTTTTTTGCAAATTCTCTCGTACACATCTACATTGTTAAATCACCCAATGTGTACCTACACCCGTAAGTTCTCGGCTTAATACATTATACATAGTAATTACAAGCGTCTGGTCCGTCATTCATAATCCAGTCGTCGTCCATTAGAGAATATCCGCGTCCATAATCCAAAGACCTATTCCATTTTCCATATAACAGTATTAGCACCAAATTCAAAAAGACAATCATAGTATACAGAAATATAGGCTTGTTTCCTGCAAGAGAGAAGCGGTCAACAGTTTTCAATGATGCCGGCAAGACATCATGGTGTTCCAAAAATATCAAATCCGTATCGCTGATCAGTATTCTTAATCCATAATATTCGTTGTAAAATCGTCATCTAAAGAATGATGTATCTCAGTCACGCTTTGATTGTGACTGTTCATATGAGTACCATGAGGTTCTTGAAGTACATGGGTTCATACGGCCCATAGCCCCGGGTTAAGCGGAATTAGACACAAGTTACGAAACGTAGCGCCATAGATCTTGCACGCTACGTTCGTATTTTGCTATCAGCATGCGATATGTATCGCCAAATTTGAGAAACTTTGAGTGTAGGCGCTTGGTGGAATAGCCCTGTTTTTTAAGCTTCTGCACCAGTGTTTTGTGACGTTGATTAAAATCGTCACATTTAACACAGGATCTAGCAAATGCTACTAAGCGAGATGTGTATACGCCATATGCAGGTCCCACTGGAATATTACTGTCCAGAAAGGGATAGTTTACGATGTCGAAATTGTAATCATCTCTTTTGTCATAAAAGTCGACGAGAGAGAATGCCCGCTTCATTTTTATAGAGATATAGATCTAAATATGATGTGCCTGTAGGGCTATCTGTAGTTTCCTTCAAATCCAGTGAAGGTGGATATATATCCTTTACTGCATCATTTACATAGCGATTATCCACAGCGAGAAGATCGTCTATATAGCGTTTGGTGAATGAGAAGGAACGGGCTTTGAATGGATCGAATTTGAACGGGCTTTGAATTAAGACTCCATATTTGGTACATAAACTATACAAAAAATGCCCCACAAGATGGCGTAATTTGTTTGTTTCTACGTCGCCAGGAGGCGCTGATATGAACCTCAGTCTAAATTGCAGTCTGTTATTATGAGCACTTCTATAACGAATTAAGACTTCATTTTTGGTACATAATTTGTAATCAACATGCCCCACACGATGCCGTAATTAGTTTGTCTCTACCTCGCCACGGGGCGCTGATCTGAACCGTACTCCAATCGCAGTCGGTTAAATACAAGCACTTCTATAACGAATTAAGACTCCATATATGGTACATAAACTATACTCAACATGCTCCACAAGATGGCCTAATTAGTTTGTCTCTACGTCGCCAGGGGTCGCTGATCTGAACAGCAGCTTAATCGCACTCTGTTAAATATGAGCAATTCCATAACGAATTAAGACTCAATATTTGATACATAAACTATACTCAACATGCCCCACAAGATGACGTCATTAATTTGTCTCTACGTTGTCATGGGGCGCTGATCTGAACAGCAGTCTGAATCGCAGTCTGTTAAATATTAGCACTTCTATGACGAATTAAGACTCCATATGCGGTATATAAACTATAGTCCACATACCTTACAAGATGGCTTAAATAATTTGTCTCTACATGCCCCACAAGATGGCGTAATGTGTTGGATTATGTCAGATTATACAGGAAATATACATGCAGGATTGTGTGATTCGCTGCTATGGACACTGTATATATAGTTATGTGGACTGTGGACTATTTCCAGGACTTCGATTTTGACAATTGTGTTAACAAAACTGTGTATGATGTGTACATATGATGAGAACTGTGCGCATGGTGCTCATTTTTATGTGTTAATTTTTAGGTACATGTAACAGGACAGTCTTTACTGCGATATTTGGTTTTGCTTTTTGTGCCTCACAGATATGGAAGTGTCTGCATGGGTCTGCTTAACCCTACCTGGTCTGGGGGAGGGGGGTGGGCAAAATGACTCCCCTACCAAACTTTCTGCGCTATCTCCGGAACAACAAAAAAGGGAGAGCTGAAACTTCGTGACTTTATAGTTTATGATATTGGGGTCATTTTGAGCCTATTTGCATAACCCCCCGAGCAGACGATCATGGATAAATTCAAGATGGCGTCCACGTGTGGTACCAGAAAAGTGATGTTCTCATATTTCTTCAAAATTTCTGTTTTTGCGCGATGAAAAGTGAGCAAACTCTATTTTATTTCACATCACATTAATATTTACCAATTTATCACGCAGTTTTTGCGGAGAAATTGCATAAATAAAGAATTCGGAAAATCAGACCGAATAATCGACTAAAAAATGCCGTTTTTGATAATGACGTTACTGTGACGTCATCAAAGCGGTCATCTTGGATTTTTTTTACATTTTCTGATAGAGCTTGACCCAAGAGTACAGTGTGGTAAGCTTCAGTCCCCTAGCTCAAGGAGTAAGAAAAATAATTAGGGGGGGGGGGGCGCATTTCGGCCCCCAAGGCCTGGACAGATCCCAAAAAGCACAGGCCAGAGAGGGTTAAATCATAGTGAAACCAATTGAGGACTGCATTCGTGAGGAAAAGTAAGTCATAAGTGCAAAACTTATGCAGCAGTGGACTTTCATTGAAGAATTGTAAATGATTTTTTGTGCATGCCATTTCATCTCTCATCAACGGATAAAGCTTCATTCGGTCATATTTTATTTTTCCACACAGACTCACTGGGTTCAACAAACCACAGTTATGAACACGGTTGAAAGAAACCAAGCTCCATGCATAAATCAAGTATCCATCTGAGGACAGCACCTACAGAACTGTAAATAAATGTTTGAAAGAAGCTGTGCCAGAAACACTTAAAGCATACATTCAAAGACAGGATATGATATGGGGACGTCACAATGAAGAACTTGAACAAATGCAAACATGAAAGAACCAAGGCTAAACAAGCAGTAACTGTTGCTGACAGGCGTTTAGAAGCTTCTTTGTTCAGGGGGGCAGAGATAGACATTGTCAAAGACCTTATGAATGATTTGGAGAAATCATACAATGACTTTGTTGAAATAAACACTGAATTTGAAACACTTGTGTCACCAGCTGATATGGCCGAACACAGAGCAAAAACAGCTGAAACAGATATAATCAATAAGAAGAAGGTAGTGCCAGTGAGATTGGCTCTTTGAGGAAACATTGGTAGAACGAACAATCTGTTAAGTCAAACTGAAGATCATCTTTGTTCACTTCAACCAGAAGAACCCAGCCTTCAAACTGACAAAGATGAACTCGCATCATTAATGTGTACCATATAAGAAGATATGGAGAAGCTTCAATTGCTTTCGAACTTCGATGAAGTAGAAGTCGAGGAGTTTAGATACCTCCACCTGGTGTTTTTGTGCCGCTAACAACACCTTTCTCATGGACTTCACCCAAGTTTGAATTCAGTACGGGGCTTTGTGAATGCTCCAGTATTTCCAGGACTCATGGGAACTCCAGTTCACTCTGCCACAGTTGGACCATATGGAACTAGTTCATTTTCACCACAAGGACTGTACACGCCCAGACCGCCAGTGAATTCCACCTTCAGCACCTGGGAGTCTGGTCACACCTCTTCTGACTTTTTAACTGGCACTAGATATTTGAGTCAAGGGCCGCCTTTACAAGGCACTTTTAACACATCTGAATTCAGTAATGACATTAAGCTGAAGAGGATACAGCTACCAACATCTCAGGTGATAGGAAAGACTGGCCAGAGTTCAAGATTATGTGGAGAACACTAGCAGAACAATCTTGCCACAATAAAACGGCTCTTGGTCACGAACTCAAACAATCAGTTAAGGATGAAGCAAACTAGAGAATCAAGTCGGTGTACATAACCAAACCAGAAGTATATGACTTGATGTGCAGTAAGCTAGAGTCTTACAATGGCGACACAAACGCCAGTGTGCAGGCAGCGTTATCTGGGCCGCAAAAGCTAAAGCCAGTTCAAGATGATGACTACGTGGCTTAGTGAAACTTGCGGATGAAGTAGAAGCCACATATTGTCAACTGGGCGAACTTCATGAACTCAGTACGTAGACGTAGATCAAGTAACTATGTTGTCACCAAAGCACACCAGGTTTAAGTGGATACGTAAGTATCATGACCTTTCATCAAGTCAGAAGGTTACACCCTTTGTCTCCTTAATGGAGCTCCTTTCATCGAGTCAGAAGGTGATACCCTTTGTCTCCTTCATGGAGTTCCTCAACAGAGAGAGAGAGAAGCCTTCATAAGATTGGCAGACGCACAGCCATTAAAGCCAAAAGAACGTTACGACTATAACAAAGGACAAGAAGGATAGAAAGTCTGTTTCAACCGATCAAGGAAACGTTAAACAGACTAATACAGCTAAAACCCAAGGCTCCTTCAAATAGTTCTATCCTTGTGCTTCTCATCCGAAAGATGGCATCAAACACATCACAGCTGACTGTACCATATTTTTAAGTCTGCCCATTGATAGAAAGGGAGGGAAATATGATGTATTAAAACAAGTCAGAACATGTTTTATCTGTTTTGGGAACCATCAAAGAGACAAGTGTCCCAAATTGAAAACCATGTCAACCGTGTGGTAACACAGAGCATCAATTTCTTCCCTGCAAGAAGAGTGATGAAAAGTCTCCAAAGACTGTTGACAAGTCTCTTGTCAAGGTTTCCAACCGTGTGAAAACACCTTCTGGGGGTAAAGTTGCAGAAGGGATACCGTTGGCTTGGTATCCTATTCAACAGGCAGTTGTGACAGGGACTGACAAAAAGGCAACGATCTTCTGTGATAGTGGATCGAATACTACATACATTACCCATAAAGCAGCAGATCGCATTCACGCAAGAAAGCTTGACAAGTACACTTTTGATGTAACCATCATGGGGAATGTAGCAAAGACCTACAATACAGGCCAGTATGAAGTCTACCTTCAAACACGGTCTGACAGAAAGGCGAACGTTATTGCCTTTGGTATGGACAATATTTCAGGATCTGTAAGCACCCTGGATACAAATGCACTAACTGTATTGTTTCCAGACTAGGGTGCAAGTGCTCTACAGCGTCACAACACCGCAGTTGATATGCTAATTGGCTGTGACTATTTTGGACTTCATCCAAAACATGAAGTTGCTCAGACTGGAGAGAACTTGAGCATAATGCAAGCGGAGTTTGGAATATGCTTGCAAGGAACACATCCAGATCTTAAAGAAGAAACTGAACTTGATCTCAACCTTGCAAAGACTGTCCATGACACAAGACAAGCTGGATTATTCCGCATATCTCTTGGTGTCTCTCATCAGGAATTCACAGCTCCAACTTACTGTCCATCGAAAAGAAATGATAAACTGTGTAATCTATCTGCGATCAGTAAACAATGTGAATCCTCAGTAAATACCACAAATCCATTTACTAACACGAACTTTGATGGCAAGATCAATTCGTTCATCATGGGTGGCTCCTCAATGTGGTGGATGCAAGTGTGGAAAGTGTCCCACCGTTGGACACATATACTCTTTTAAAGAAGAGCATGACCTTTGTGTCATACAATTACAAGCGTCTAGTCCGTCATTCATAATCCAGCCGTCGTCCATTAGAGAATATCCGCGTCCATAATCCAAAGACCTATTCCATTTTCCATATAACAGTATTAGCACCAAATTCAAAAAGACAATCATAGTGTACAAAAACATAGGCTTGTTTCCTGCAAGAGAGAAGCGGTCAACAGTTTTCAATGATGCCGGCAAGACATCATGATGTTCCAAAAAATATCAAATCCGTATCGCTGATCAGTATTCTTAATCCATAATATTCGTTGTAAAGTCGTCATCTAAAGAATGATGTATCTCAGTCACGCTTTGATTGTGACTGTTTATATGAGTACCATGAGGTTCTTGAAGTACATGGGTTCATACGGCCCCCAGCCCCGGGTTAAGCGGAATTAGACACAAGTTACGAAACGTAGCGCCATAGATCTTGCACGCTACGTTCGTATTTTGCTATCAGCATGCGATATGTATCGCCAAATCCGAGAAACTGTGAGTGGAGGCGCTTGGTGGAATAGCCCTGTTTTTTAAGTTTCTGCACCAGTGTTTTGTGACGTTGATTAAAATCGTCACATTTAACACAGGATCTAGCAAATGCTACTAGGCGTGATATGTATACGCCATATGCAGGTCCCACTGGAATATTAATGTCCAGAAAGGGATAGTTTACGATGTTGAAATTGTAATCATCTCTTTTGTCATACAGTCGACGAGAGAGAAGGCCCGCTTCATTTTTATAGAGATATAGGTCTAAATATGATGTGCCTGTAGGGTTATCTGTAGTTTCCTTCAACTCCAGTGAAGGTGGATATATATCCTTCACTGCGTCATTTATATAGCGATTATCCACAGCGAGAAGATCGTCTATATAGCGTTTGGTGAATGAGAAGGAACGGGCTTTGAATGGATCGGTTTTTTGAAAGCGCCTGCATATAGTCATATTCATAAGAGAACAGATACAGGTCAGCCAACAGGGGTGCACAATTAGTACCCATTGGAATACCTATATGCTGCTGATATATTGTGTTGCCAAATTTCACATAGATATTTTTAATGAGAAATTTAAGCAACTCTATAAACAAAGAAACATCCCAGGAATGATATATCTTGTATGTAGTAGAGCTAAAGAATGCTTTATGGCTTCTGGCATTAATATATGTACGATCAGTTTTCTTGAACACATATACTATTAATGAACTTATACGGTCAATAAGGTCCTGATGAGGGATTGTAGTATAGAGAGTCGAGAAATCCCATGTGGATACATGTCTGTACGGTATGTGACCTTTAGCATCAAGTTCTTCCGTAAGACATTTTGAGTTTTTCAATATCCACATACATTCAACGCCAGAGTTCTTAGAAATAATGGCGCAATACCTTTCCCAAAATGCTTTTACCTCCTGAAGGGCCCTCGTCAATAGGGTTGAAAGAAGTATGACGAAGACAAGAAGTGTTGGGTAACCAGCTACTCATGGCTGATTAACCCTGCGACTTTACCAGACAATTACCACGTTGCACTCAGTACATTGAGGAACACTGAGAGAACCCTCTCCAAAGATGAACCTCCAAAGATGACCCTCTATGCATCGCTGGTAGATGGTTAAGGTAGGTTAAGGAACCTTTCGAAAAAGCTCATAACAAATTTTGTAAATTAAATCTACGCGTCAACAAATATACCACAAATTTTATATGTAAAACAGAATTAGATAGACAACCCCTCTCTTTTGATATAAATACGGCTATTTTAAAACACAGAATGAGACTAGAAGATCCAACTTGTAACCCCCTGTTGTCTGATGCCTACAAATGCAGTAAGAATCTACACGAATCCGGCATGACCACATGGTTCACTTATACCACTAAGCTATTTAACCAACATAGTCTTCCCCAACCAGATATGATAAATAAACATGTAATCCAATCTGCCCAGGATACATTCACTCAAGCTTTGAAAAGTATAACAGATATAAACTACAAAGCTCTGAAAAATTGAAAATGTACTCTCAACCATACAGTAACAATCAAAGAAACTATCTAATAACTATACAAAATCAGAATTACCGACAGGCACTATGTAAACTTCGAGTCTCTGCATACAACCTAGAGATTGAAGCAGGACGTAAAACAGGCCGTAACAATAAAATACCCAGACTTCAGAGAACATGTAGATTCATTTCCTAATTACATGTACGAAACTAGAGCGAAAAAGACAAGAACTCTTTAAAAAAATTACCGACTTGCACCCCTCTTTTCCAAACTGGTCTGCTGTTAAAAAAGCTGAATTTATTATAAACCGGAATGCAACTATGGCATTGCTCAGAGGAAAATATTGCCATATAATGACGGTAGAGAGATCAAAAATACACGCCACCACAACCTCTGCCAGAAAGACTAGAAAGAAACCATAGGTTTTGTCTATTGGCCGTATAACTGCACTCGAAGGTACAATAAGTTTTAAGGTACATGTGTGTTTTTATCTAGCTTAATTTTATTCTGTGTACTTCCATTTTTTTAATACCATGTTGGGAAGATATTCCCCTTGGTCTTTGTATTCATACATTGATCGTAATAAATATCATATCATATTAGAAGAGAGTTGTCTCAAGAAGAACTTGAGAACTGGACAGGTGCGAAGTTCTACATTTGTCACCTTGCAGTCGTTAATCTTCGATCACATTCTACTCCAGTGACACTTGTGTTCAGCTCCAGCCAGATTTGCCATGGAGTGTCTTGGAACAAGTACCTTGCCAAAGGATCTGATTGTTACCCCAACAACCTTATTGGATTACTGTTGAGATGGAGAGAGGAGACTTCAAGAAGATGTTTAGTTCCATACACATGAAATCCCTTGAACAGCATTGTCATCGTTTTAAATGGAGAGATCTTGACCAGAACAGAGCACCAGACATTTACTTCATGGAACGGGTCAACATGGGAGATACTCCAGCCCCAGCCATCAGTACGGAAGCAATTTACAAGACTGCAGATCGATTCAAATACCAAGGATTCATACCATCATACCAAGGATTCATAAAGTACAGATCCAGTGGAGTTACACAGCCCTGCAATTAAAACCCTATAGACTGAAATTATATAACTGTTTCTCACAAATAACTGTGTACACAGATGTTTTACAATGCATGAAATGGAATATCGGAATAGCTTTGTCAAAACAAGCAGCACTGGAAATTAAAACACATCACAATGGACTGACGTTTAGAATACCAGGACAATACATGCACAATTACTGTCACAAGTATGGTGGCTGAAAAGTCGATCTTTACGTTAAAGTATGGTGGCTTTACGTTAAAGTACGAGGTGTGGCTGGGCCGCACAAGCCGTCGGCTCTACAAATTCCGCCTACCTACCACGCAGCTTCCTCTTCCACTGGAACTTCCACACCAGCCACTCATGTTCCTTAATCTTCCACATCCTTGAATTGTGGATATATTTTCACCAATCGTCGAAGATTTTATTGTCTATCCCGGTGCTAAGCATTTTGGCGGAAGTGAACATGTTTGAAATTTTGTTGATATTTAACGCGTATATATTTTGGCGAAAGGTCTACGCAGTATGTAATGAATGGATGACGTTTTGAAAGTTAGGCTTACTGAACGATTCTTTTACGAACTTGATTGTATATCTACGCCATATAGAGATCAGCTATACCTGTACTGCAAAATGTAGTAATTCGAGATTTATTCGGCTTGACATGAGTTAGATGGGGCCTGTGTAGCAAATATGAGGTCCGATGGGCATTGCTTGTTAAAAGTTGGCTACATTGTTTTTACTGGTACTCTAGTAGCGGAATGAAACTTCCATGCGGCCAGTTTTCTCTGAACTCGTAACGGAAAAACTCAAGATGCTGTCACGAAGATATGAGTAGACCTATCCTTGGAGGTATTTTTGTACGTTCGATTACAAAACCTAGGTCAAACAGATATTTTTGATCGCCAAAAAGATAGCTACCAATATTTTACTGTGCCAAAGGGCATTTTCCTAGGTGCAAAACATCATAGATGAACCGAAAGTGGTTGCCATTTGTTGTTGTCCAAATGCACCTCTCTCTATTCATGGCAAGCGCCACGGAACACATTT
>JAVTVY010035461.1:0-13945 GCA_036873755.1 Hanleya hanleyi | reverse complement strand
ACACAGGAAACAGCTAAAGTTGTAGCTGTATAACAGCAGTATTCATCTGATGTATTCAAATTTGCTATTGGTATTGGCAGTATATCAGAAGTATAGAATTTACATTTTATGTGATCAAGTTGTAGAATTATAGCAGCAGTACACAAAGCGAGAGTGTAAGTGCCAGAAGTATAGTGGCAGTATAAAGAAAAGAGCTGAAATTGCACAGAGTTTAAGAAGTATGACCGCAGTAGAGGGGAGGTCTGTGGAAGTATAGTGGCAGTGTATACTTCCACAGAAGTATATACTGCTCTTCCGTAAGGGAGCTGACAGCTTCAGAAGACTTTCCATGCACAGGTGTACATGTATATACATGTATATTGTTATTGGCAGATTACTTAAACAAAACCCTCAAAATATGAACGAAAATTAATATTTCATCCCCTAAATGGCACAGGTATATCTTTTAATCACAAAAAGCATGTGTACGAAGTTTCATAACCACTCAATGACAGCTGACAACTGCAGCAAACTGTGGTGTACATATGTACATGTGCACTTCAGCTAAAAGCAAAACTCAGTCATTTGCCATAATTTGGAGAAAATTAATATTTCATCTCAAATAGCACAGGTAATCATAAGGAACCTGTGTACCAAGTTTTGTAATCATCCAATGAGAGCTGACAACTGCGGCAAACTTACCATGTACATGTATACACATAGAGGCCTATATGTACAATTCACCTAAACAAAAAAACTCATTCATTTGCCATAATTTGGAGAAAAATTTACATTTCTTCTCAAAAATAGCACAGGTACATCCTGCAATCATAAGAAACATGTGTACCAAGTTTCAAAATCATCCAATGACAGCTGACAACTGCAACAAACTTTCTAAGTACAGATGTAAATGTGCACTTAGCTAAACGCAAAACACATTCATAGGGATTTTAACATTGGAGCACCCCAGGGGTAGTACCCCCAGGTGGCATACCCACCCCCAATATTTTTTCTCTAATTTTTCTAGATTTTTTTTGAATTTGCTAAAACAAAAACCTTATCATTTCCAGGCAGGGGACACCGACACCGCTACCGACAACGACATCCTCTTTCCCCTCTCACAATATCTCCCCTTTACTCCGTAAGGTGGGATAATAAATGACACAACACATCTAAATAAAGTTAATACGAAGCTGCGCATCTGAAAACCCCTCGGCTCTGGGCGCCAGCCATTCATAATGTATTCAATTTGAAGCAAGACTTCAGGAACACCAAGCAGTCAAGTGACAAATATACAGATTATGAAAAAATTTGCCATTAGAAATGGCCTCTAAGGTTTATGTCCAATCAGAGAAGTCGGTATTCATTACATAAGTCTGTTGATGCATCGATGATGTATACCAAATTTTGTCATAGAGCATTTGAAAATTATCAGAGATAGAGATCATTAATGATTTCGCATAAATTAAAGATGGCCGCCCATCCTTCCCACCACTCAGAGAAACTGATGTGGTTATTCATTGCAAGTGTCTTGATACATGGATGCTGTATACCAAGTTTCATATAGAACACTGAAATGGTATCAAAGATATACATCATCAAAGATTTTGCATAAATTAAAGATGGCCACCAAGGTTTCCGCCCAATCAGAAACACCAGAACTGCCATTTATCATAAGTCTATTGATGCATCGATGATATATGCCAAATTTTACATCGAGCACTCGAACGGTATCAGAGATAGAGATCATTAATGATTTCGCATAAATTAAAGATGGCCGCCCATCCTTCCTGCCACTCAGAGGAACTGATGTGGTTATACATTGCAGGTCTCTTGATACATCGATGCTGTATACCAAGTTTCGTATAGAACACTTGAATGGTATCAAAGATATATATCATTAAAGATTTTGCATAAATTAAAGATGGCCGCCAAGGTTTCCACCGAATCAGGGAAACTGGTTTGGTCATTCCTTTGAAGTTTCTTGATGCATCGATGATCTATACCAAGTTCACACACGGAACAGTGAAATGGTACCTAAGATACACAAGATTAATGATTTCGCATAAATTAAATATGGCCGCCAAAGTTTCCAACCAATCAGGTCCAGATTCAATAGGGTTCTGGGTCATGAGCATATGGATGTGCAGTGTAAGTTTGGTGTGCCTAGGGTAAGTCGTTCTAAAGATATCTTGGTAACGAGAAAGCTGTGATGGTTTCGCATAAATTAAAGATGGCCGCCAAAGTTTCCAACCAATCAGGTCTCAATAGGGTTCTGCGTCACGCGCATACGGATGTGCACTGCAAGTTTGGTGTGCCTAGGGTAAGTCGTTCTGAAGATATCTTGGAAACGAGAAAGGTGTGACGGACGGACGGACAGACGTACATGACGACGACAATACCCTTCAGCCAAATTTTGGCCGAGGGGTAAAAAGCAGTACCAGGCCGAATTCATCAAGTACATGTAGCTGAGCCTTGGTGGCGTGAAGAAAATGTAACAAACTTGAACAATTTGATTAGTTTCATCAGAGGAGGGAGAAGGGAGAAGAACAACTTTATATAACCGATCTCGTCGGTGATTGGGGTTCCTCATTGCCCCATGGGTAAGAATATATTCAAAGTTGAATTATTTCCTGATTTTTTCGTCAAATGTGACCGCGAACCTTGACCTATTTACATGAAAACAAATATGGTTCACACTTGACCCACGGGTAAAATACACTCAAAGTTTGGTCTTTGTTGGTACCGATCTGTAAAGAGGAACTAGCGAATACAGGTATTGCGCTGACAACAAATGCTAACCGACAGACGATTGGACGGACGGACAAACAAGATCAGGTTTCTTCTGTACCATGTTTCTGGTATAACTCTGATTGCATCACAGATTAACATCCCCGAATATGTATGTACAGAACTATCCACATGTACTCATACTATGAGCATAAAAATATTCATCAATAATTTCACTATTTTTGTCACTACTGCAGTGTCCTTCACTTTTTTTTTTATCAAACTATTTCGATTATGGCCACGAAAAACGCTAACTCCAGATACTTGTGCGGGTAATCCCAGTTATTCTAGTATGTTTTCATCTGCATCAACCAATCAAAGTGGAGGAATACATGAACGATTAAACTGGCAGCACTGATACCATGTAAACCAATATTGCAGGTTACAGGAGTCTCTTTTGTCTCTCTGTAACATTAGAAAAGTACTCCATAGTTGTTACCTAAAGCCTGACTTAATTCAGATATATAATATATATACTAATGCCTAAAAAGTGTGTAACATATTAATCCAATTATTTTTAGGATGACATTTTTCTTGGTAAAGCACAGACACAGACGCTGAGTGGGTCAGTCCCCTGAGGATTTGAACTTAAATCTTAATCTTAATCCGATTATTTTTAGGATGACATGTTCTTAAAGGCATAAAATGAATCTACATGTAGTGCTGGATGGGTCAGTCCAGTGGGGATACAAACATTCAGTCTATCAGAAGGGAAATGGGCGTACGCAATCAAGATCCAACTCTCCGAACTTCCTCTTCTGAGAAAGCTGAGGTGGTCGAGTTGTTTAGGCGGCTCGCATTATTTCTGGCGATTTGGTGCTTTTTCTGAGGGCGCTAGTTCACAAATCCCCACGGGACGGACCCATCCATGCTGGATGGGTCCGTCTGTATTATCAAGAAAATGTCCTAAAATACTAAAAATAATTGGATCAGATTTAGCATCAAACCGCTACATTTTCGCAAACAGGGGCTTCGCTTGACTCCTGCATTAGGTTGTTTACGAGGGGATGTGATGCATCTGGGTTTCGAGATTGAAGATATAATCCAAGTCTGCATGTATGCAACAACGATCCAAACTGCTTCAGACCATAGTATACCACAGTCTGTGTTATGCTAATATCGTCTGCCAATCAACTAATCATTAAGGGTTTGCTAGTGTAATGTTGTTGTAACAAATTGATGTCACTGTACAAAAAGTTTTCAATGGCTTTGAAATAGCAAATCACAGAAAGATGAACTTAACACACACGTTATTTAGGTTTCCTAGAGCAATAATATGCTGAACATGATAAACCGGTGAATATTTGAATAAAAAGATGGCTGAAAACCCATGTTGTGAAATTTTCCGTGCAGAAGATCTTAATTTTGGTGGTCAATTTTTTCAAAACTCCGATTCAATACCATTAACATGACTAGAGAGCTACATTAACCAAGAATACCGGTATCCTGTTTGTCGTTATACATCAATCCAGGTAAACCATGATGAAACTGTACCAAGCTAGCCACCTGATTGGCTAACAAATGTAGTTTCAAATTCGCACTAGATGCAGTCAGATATAATATTCCGTGATAATATATCTGAGTTTACTGAGATTGGTTATGCATGTAAGCTCACTCAAAATATCCAGTTTTGAGGATAAACTGCATGTAGGCCTACTTCACATCAACTATGTGCAAATTGATTGTTAGCAAGTCATATGATCAATATTTGTTCATCTGAACTAGGTACCAACAGATCTATGCTTACAGTACACCCAAGAATTAAACTGGTCAAATTCGCGAAGGATAGCCGAAAAATGTCGCGAACCGTTCGCGAACGTTTCGCGAACGATTCGCCAGTACCTCTCGCCATACCTTTCGCGAGAAAATGTTAGAATTGAACCTTTCGCGAAAGGAATACGCGAACGATGTTTGAGGAAGTACATGTCGTAAAATGTTTATATTCTTGTCTGTCAACTATTTATTTTTCATTTGCTCGTGTGTTTTGTTTTTAATGGCATTAATTAGGTCCCTATACCTTATTTTGCGAATGAATTGCAACTATAAAATCACGACGACGTAGGCCTACCGATTTTCTTCGTCAGTCCATGAGCAAACCGTTATTCACCCAAAATCGAGATCGTAAAATCGGGAGCTGTATCACCGTATTCATCTAGTCAAAAAGTCGCATAATCTGTCCCTTATTTGAGTTCATTGTGCTGTATGGCTTGTTTTTGTAACTGAAATCTTTCACATCCAAATGAATTCATCGCAGTGCATGAAGCCCGATCTGAAACATGGCGTCAGCCAGCCGTTCATAAGAGGCGTGTCCAGTTGCTATGAAGAGGGGAAACAACTCTGAGCAGACATTTAAAAAATGTTATTGCTTCATTGGCGGAACAGGGGTTATTCTTGACAAAAAAAATCATCTACTCAGTTTCCAAATTCAACAACTAACGCAGTTCTTTCAGCACGCCCGAATGTCTGCAAAAAGTCATTTTTTGAAAGTTTTCATCCCATGAATTAAAAAACTCATTTTTAAAAAAGTTTTCATCACATGAAGAATAAACACTCATTATTTTAAAGTTTTCATCTTTAACAGGATGCATTTATATTGCAGTGGCAGCGGCATTTTGTTTCAAGATAATGATTCAAATCAACGAGATATGATATAATTCTAGAGGAAAATTGGTGTAATTAATAAAAAGTGGTTTAGGCATTTTTTTTCTTCTTTTTTTTCTAAGACTTGAATTTGAAATTCCCCCGACACAATTTGAAATGAAAGTGTTAAATTTTCCTTCAATTGCATTTTATTGCAGAAAATGTATCCTACGAGAATTAAATTTGCAATTTCCGAAAACGTTGTACACGCAAGGAAACCAAACGGCTGTAAATTCAAGACGGCCATAATAAATACCAAGCTCAACCGTAGACCAGTCAATGCTCTAGACAACCCGATCATGATTGATTGCAGCTCTCGTCATGCACACGTGAAACTTCTTTATTCAGACAATTTGTACGTTTGGTTTTGATGTATTTTCAATCCTTGGGCTTGGTATAGCTGGACATTTCACCTTTTATTTCGTGTTGAAACGAAACGGTACGGGATGTAGCTGACTGCTGGCACACGTCTCTCTGCTGCGCAGTTCTGTCGGGCGTTGTAGCTGTCATCCCTCGTGGTCGTTTGGAAACTTCCACCCCGTGACCCGTTCGTATTAATCGCAAACCCATACTTTCTAGCATAAAGAAATGCATTGCATGGTTCCCGACGAATCGAATTGGAAGCGTTCACTAAAACTAGGGAAGTAAGGCACAAAACTTTTAGCTGTGCCGTATTCCATACGCACATGGCCTACAACAACAACGACGACAACGTGAGTGGAGATTTTCTTTTGCTCCGTTCGTAGACTGTATTTTCTGCCTATTTCGTTCCTGAAACTCAATTTTGTTGCAGGAAATTCTTGCTGGGCGAAATCGAGAATAGTGGTCCTAAAACATAACCCGCATAAAAAGACCCAACACTCCCGCATTTTAAATAATTTCATGTGATTTGTTGTCATCTTGTCTTGTCAAATACGGATCGCTTTACGTCAGTTACGATCGTGACATATCTTTCGCGAAAGGTATTTACCTTTCGCGAAAGCTTTGAAATAAATATGAAATCATCGTAAGTTATTATCAACCTTTCGCACATGCTTTCGCGAATGTTTCGCGAAAGATGAACCCAACGTTTCGCGAGCAGTGACCAGTTTACTTCTTGGGCGTACTGTACAAGAGCTTATAAATATCCTGCTTTCTAACACAAATTTGGAGGTATATTTCATTAGAAGTGGTATCTTGTGTACAAAAAATTGATACAAAGGTTACGATAACAATGTTTTTACTCATATTTTCATTCAAGTACCAGGTTTGCATATACTTAGCCTGAATTATAATATGTGTGTAAATTTTCCGCTTACTGTGATTTGTTATCTCCGAGATATTGAAACTTTTTGAACAGTGACACCAATCTGTTATATCCACCCAATGTCACATGTTGTATCTACATTGTATGCATGTTAAATCGACGTTGGGACTTAATTTCTAACAAAGGAGGTGTTCGCTTTAGATGGATATTTTTCCCTTCAGAGTCGCTCTCTGCTGCTCTATTGTCTCGCTTCGAGCCGGCCGGTAAATTGTGATGTAATGCTCAGGTATTCCCCAACTCTTTGTCAGAGGCGAGGCCAGTCAAATGGGAAATTCTGGTTCATATTCTCATACGGTTACCATTGGCACATATTGGCACATGCATAATTAATTGGGAAAGCAAGCGTCACCACTTGTTGAGGGTCATTTTCTTAATAAAGGCCTTGATATAAGACAAGTTTAACCTTATAACTTTTCAATTCATAGTTACAACTTTCCGCTGCCCTAAGACGAAATTATATATGTTTAACAATTAATTTTTTGCTCTGCTGGATCGCCAGAATATTCAAATACTGACTGTGTGTGGTGTTGCTAGTGTGCAATTCTATTGACGAATTATAATAAAATAAGGGATTATGTGCGTTAAGGGTTCGCTGTCTTTATTTCACTTTAAAGTCCAAAATGATGAAGATGAGAGAAACAGAAAAAAAATGGGGAAATTTTTTTTCGGGTATTTGGGGATTCGAACCAAAATGTTGATTTTAATACTTTTAATCTGTAGTCCGACACTGTAACCATTCGGCCAAGCAGCTGTTACAATTATCAAAATGAGGAATCATGTGCCGAATGGCGGTGAACCACACCCTTTACAAGCGTTTTGGCATATTTCAATATCATGAAAATATGACACCTTTAACCAGAACGATTCTTCAGTATCATTTTGGATCAAATCCACCGCATTTCGATATGTAAGATTCGTTTTGGTTAAAGGTGTCATATTTTATATATGAATGGAATTCCCTTCAAGAATATCGCCAAAAATTGCAAAAACAAACAAATGCTTATTTTCTAATAGTACTCGTAATATTTTTTTGACAAATCTATTCTCGGTGAAAATTGAGAATATGAAAATTCAGTATTTTCTCTCTCAAGCTAATAACTTTGAAAGTAAACGAGAGGAAATTATATTTTCGGTTTATGAACGCAACACACTAAGGAAAAAAATACGGTCAAACCGAACATCTCCTTTCTGCGTTGAATCAATGTCGAGTGCCTGCTGGGTCAATTCTGACAATAAAAGAATCTACTGTCTGTAACACCCTTCCTATCCACGATATTTTGGTCAAAATATCAGCTGATACAATTACATTTCATTGAGCACATCAATCATCTTAACCTATTTTGTGTAACTTTCTGTCAACGTTTCAACTAAATATATGCAAAATCAGAGTAAGTCGCCAATACCTGCCATGTTTTTTTAACTCTCTGCGCTGTGTGGCCAGGCCGTAAGCTTGTACTGTAACGTTGAGAAAACATCATGGTGGCCAGAAAATAACCAGCTCAGTATTGACAAATTTCTTTAATTTTGGATGTATTTATTCAAACTTTGAAAGAAAATTACACAAAAAAGTATCAGCTGATATTTTCACCAAAACGTTGCAGATAGGAATTATAAAGAATATTGCAGCATTCAGTTTATTTTATTTGCTCTTTGCCTGTTTATTATTTTCTGTATAATGTGTCATATATCTTGATTGTTATGTCTGTGGCTACATGTGAATGCTCTTGTTGTGGTATGTAACTATACGCAATAAAGTGGATTGAATTGAATCTACATTGGATAGTAGATTCTTGCATGCATAATCAAAATCAGAAATTTGCACATTGTTCACTCCGACCCAGAACGACATTTGCCAAACAAGAACATCCTCGTTTGACAGTGTGTCTGAGTTGTTTTTGGTATTGAACAGTTGAAGGTCCTCGTTAGACGTAAAATTATACGGTACCTTCACTCTTTAAAATCAGAAACACTGGGATGTATTATTCTCCATGGCCTATAGGTATAGGCCTATAGGTATAGGCCTAAAAAACAGCACACTTGATCCTGACTTACTACTGTTGTTGTTGTTGAACTTATTGAGATCAAC
Organism: Hanleya hanleyi; assembly: GCA_036873755.1. Lineage (NCBI taxonomy): Eukaryota > Metazoa > Mollusca > Polyplacophora > Lepidopleurida > Hanleyidae > Hanleya > Hanleya hanleyi. The sequence goes on along the minus strand of JAVTVY010035461.1, from coordinate 5,144 downwards.
ATAATCGCTTTGTTGGAGGAGCTAACCCAGAAACTCTGGCTGTGATAGGTAAATTTAGGTTAAGGGGGCAGCAACAACAACCAAAAATAAAAAATAGACTCCTTAGCCGATTAACAGAAAAAGAGCTCGTAAACTGCATCTCCACAGTTGCCTATATAATACTGTGGTACATCTAAACAATACATTGTACAAGTGATCAAAACCACCAGGGTGATCAATATATCGGGCATAATTTGTCGATTTTTGGGTCACCACCAAAAGCGGCTACACAGTCAAAGTTTGTCGTGTCAAAAGAGGACACGTTCACTCGCCGGTGTATTGTGTAACGTTGAAAATGAAGTTCAAAAGAAGACAGTGGACTATCACATATCAACAAACATTGAATTATTGTCTCCAAAATGCAGTTATCAATACATAACTATGTAATCTAGCCATTTACCTCTTCTGCGCATTTGAATTCCCGAAGCAACCTCCCGCCAGCACCACGGCAATCCGCCATCTTTGACCCGATCAACAACGTGTGACCGAGGACCGGTACAACTGTGTGTGTAACAAGGGGGACAACCGATATACACTCCGACACACACCAATCCGATTTAAACCGATCAAGAGAGGTCTGACAAATTAATGAAAAATTCCACCAGAGGGCAGTTTGAAATCGACGATTTAAACGTTTTAACAGTGAATCCCAATCGAGGACGTCCTCGATTGGCGGCATGTCCTCGTTTCGAAGGTGTGTATACATCTGAATGTCCTCGTTTGCCACAAAATACATACGCTTACACACATACACACACACGCACATGCACGCACACACGCACACACACGCCTACACACACACAGGCGCACACGCACGCACTCACATACGACTATTCGTACTAATGACGTCATAGATGACAGAAACATCCCTCAAATCGTGGTGGAGAGCTTCACACTGATACCCCACACGGTCCATTTGACCAGAGATGGTCCCTCAATTAATCAACAAACCTCCACGAATCCACAAAATGCCTGCTTTCTATACTACGGCCAGATTGCGCATGCGCAAAATGATGAAAACGGACGATACATTAGCCCAGTCGGATCTCACTCACTGGCTCGCTCGCTCACTCACTCACTCACTCACTCACACACTCACACGCGCGCATACACTCATTGCGCATTGCGCCGCAAGGTCAATAGGGCTCGAAATGCGCTTTTATACTACTAATCCTTCCCTTCCCAAAAATGCCCACTTTCGCTACTACTCACTGATGACGTCACCAAAGACGTCACAGATGACGTGAACATCCCTCAAATCGGGATGTACACCCCGAGGGCTACAACATGACACCCCACACGGTCCATTCGGACCAATAGTGGTCCATCTCTACACCAATTACCTTCCTTCACTTCCCCAAAATGTCCACTTTCGCTACTACTCCTACTGATGACGTCACCGATGACGTCACAGATGACGGGAACATCCCTCAAATCGGGATGTACACCCCGAGAGCTACAACATGACACCTCCCACGACGCATTCGAACCAAGGATGGTCCCTCTCCACCCCAAATACCTTCCTTCACTGCCCCAAAATGTCCACTTTCGCTACTACTCGTACTGATGACGTCACCGATGACGTCACAGGTGACGTGGGCAGCCCTCAAATCGGGGTCTACACCCCGAGAGCTACAAAAGAACACCCCGCACGACGCATTCGGACCAAGGATGGTCCATCTCGACACCAAATACCTTCCTGCACTGCCCCAAAATGGCCACTTTACTTACTACAACCAACTGCGCATGCGAAGATTGACGCGACTTGCACCTAAAAGCACACCATTCTGACTCTACCCCACACAAGCTTCACTTTGATACCTTCCACGACCCATTCGGACCCATAGCGGTCCATCTCTACCCCAAACACACACTCACATACCCCCCAAAATGCCTGCTTTCTATACTACGCATGCTCCTCCACGAGAGCTTCAAAGTAAGACCTCACACGACACCATATGATCATCAGGGGCTTACGTAGACCCCAAAACGTCCACCCAGTATGGGTCTATACCCCCATAGCCAGTATGGGCTATATGAGCCTACCCAGGCCTCGGTGAACTTTTTCCAAAAATTTCACCGTTTCGCTTCAAATCCAAACAATCCATATCACAATGAACGTGTGTGAATTTCCCAGGTTGAACCTGTATACCCATATAGCCAGCATAGGACTACATGGGGCTATATACAGACCTCGGTGACTTTTCCTAAAAATTTCACCGATTCGCTCCGGGACCCTTCCCATTGTGTTTTTCTCGGTGAGACGTGAAAAACGAGACCCCACAACCCATAGTAACACCCAGAAAAAAATTGACCACCCCTCCCCTCCATATAGCCAGTATGAGCCTATATACAGACCTCGGTGACTTTTCCCAAAAATTTCACCGATTCGCTCCGGGACCCCTCCCATTGTGTTTTTCTCGGCGAGACGAGAAACAAGAGACCGCACAACCCATAGTAACACCCACAAAAAAATTGACCACCCCTCCCCCCATATAGCCAGTATATACAGACCTCGGTGACTTTTCCCAAAAATTTCACCGATTCGCTCCGGGACCCTTCCCATTGTGTTTTTCTCGGTGAGACGTGAAAAACGAGACCCCACAACCCATAGTAACACCCACAAAAATTTTGACCACCCCTCCCCTCCATATAGCCAGTGTGAGCCTATATACAGACCTCGGTGACTTTTCCCAAAAATTTCATCGATTCGCTCCGGACCCCTCCCATTGTATTTTTCTCGGCGAGACGAGAAAAAAGAGACCCCACAACCCATAGTAACACCCACAAAAAAAAATTGACCACCCCTCCCCCCATAGCCAGTATGAGCCTATATACAGACCTCGGTGACTTTTCCCAAAAATTTCACCGGTTCGCTCCGGGACCCCTCCCATTGTGTTTTTCTCGGCGAGACGAGAAAAACGAGACCCCACAACCCATAGTAACACCCACAAAAAAATTTGACCACCCCTTCCCCATATAGCCAGTATGGAGCTATACCCATACAGGCATTTCCCCATGTTCCGTTTTTTATTTATTTATTTTTTATTTTCTGTGAAAACACCCGACTGACTGGATAGGCAGGTCCCGATAAGCCCGGGGACCAATATTATAGGATTGATAGGAGTTTTAGGGTAAAGTCCGTGTTCTGCTTTTTATATCTGCAGAAAATTTACATGCACCCACTCTGCCTCTAGAGGGCAGCACCATCGATGCCAAAGGGGAATCCCCTTTTTATTTGTTATTTTTTGCGAAGATATACTGGACAATAAACGCTCGACCCTCGGGTCGCACGGATAATAGACTCGTCTTAATAACATTGTCCAACACCTATAGATTATGTTTATTACTATAAGTCTTCCCTCCCATGGTTTCAGGTATTTGTTTCGACCCTCCCCGCTCCAAGGTCACACCCGATCGAGTCAGGGAGCCCTCCTGTGTTGGAGGTAGTTTTTGGTCTCTTGAGCTGGTGGCGCCACCTGTTGGAACTCCCCGTTAACTCCCCAAGAGTTATCTCCCCCGGCAAAATGGGCCCTTAGATGCTTAGACTATACTACTATTGTGCCGTCTTAGATTAGATTAAACTCCTTTGTTTGACTCCTTTTTTATTATTATTTTTTCCATCCAAAACGAACAAAACCATGTTTTTCTTGAAGAATATTGATTGAAATATCAGCCTGGGGAAAACCACGATAGTCAGTTGCATAAAAATCAATTCATGGTTCATCAAAAGGTGCTGCCCGGCCTATTTTTTAAACATTTTTTGTTTTTAGTCATTTATTTTTTTTATTCATAGGGAGGAATTTCTCTTGTAACAAAAATATGACACCTCAAAACAAAATTATATTTTCATAGTATCAACTTTGATTTTGATTTGAGGTGTCATATTTTTGTAACAAGAAAAAATACGAAAATATGACAGGGAGCACATTTTGATGAATCATAAATTCATCTTTATTCAGCTGGCCATCGTAATTTTTTTCCAGGCTGATATTTCAGTATTTATCCTTCAAGAAGTTGGTTTTGTAGGTTTTGGATTGAAAAGATCCCAGCTTACCGTCACAGACAAAGGAGTTTTTGCCATGTAAACATCACATTAAGTTTATAGACACCTGATACTCACTGATCACCTCCATCTTGTACACCATACTGCGATTGTCTGCTCCTTAGTGGGCGCTGTGATTAGTAAAAAAATGATTCTGAATCTGATCACGATTCCTTCAAAGGATATGTGACTTTAATAGTCCAGCAGCATAGCTGAACAATTGTTCATTTTGTGATACCAGCATGAAATTTGGTATAGTGGAAGAGAAACATCATGTGATCATTTTCTCATATTGTGCCAAGCTGAGAAATCACTGACTGTGTCGTTAACCCTCTTCGAATATTATAGGTTGGGGTACAAATAGTTATAAAATAAAAGGGGATAGGGGTACGAGATTGCCTATATCTCCAAAACCAATAAAGTTATCAGTCTAAATTTTATTGTGTATTGGCATACAAGAACAGTCCTAGTAGATAATGCAAAAATGCGTTCATTGATACAATATGACATCATTAAGAGACCGTTTCATAATAACTAATGAAACTGTATTAAAACGTGACAAGGCGCAATTTCTGCGCACAGATTTGCTAAATTTTTTTCAATAGTAATTCTTGTGCTGTCATTTTATGGAAAAATAACCGCTTATGTGAAATTATTAAAATCAGATGGAAAATACGATAGAATAATACTTCAGCAAACATGCAAAAATATCTCATTTTGTCGATTTGACATTTGAAATCGCGCATTGGCTGCACATGATTATTGTACTGAACCGTTCCATAATTGTTTTACTCGGGAAATCACTTTCCAGTGTGCGTTAAACAAAACAAAGGCAAATTTCCAAGCTTAACTAATGAAATTTAATAAATAATGACCACGTGACTTGCTCAAAGGGTGGTCCTTGAATTACTGGCAAATTTGAAAGTTATTTTTTTTAAAAGTGCTGCATTTGTTTCATTTCAGTTTATTTTCTTTTGTAGAGAGGGTAAGTAAATCGAAACAAGGCAGGATTAAACCAGGACTTTAACACTTGATGGCAACATAGAGAAATCCCACCAGT
>JAVTVY010035460.1:0-14481 GCA_036873755.1 Hanleya hanleyi | reverse complement strand
GGTGAGAGCTCAAAGTCGGTTGCATACAGAAACCTGCCTTGCGATGTATCCTATTATAAAATGCGTGGAGTCAAATCTACTTTCCCGCAGCGCGGCCTTCCTCTGTTATAGAATTTATTGTAACTTACCATGTGCTTTGCATTGTTTATATACATGTATTGAGTGCATTCTGTAAAACCTAGAGTGGTGTGTCTGATGTCTGCGATTGATAATAATAATTTAATAAACGGATGATATATGGAAGGACAATGATAGAATTGTTTCTCTGTTAGGGGCCTACTTGTCCCGGTCACGGCTTCAGTGTTTTGTCGCCACCTATTATTATCTTAAATTATCTGAAATCGTTGAATGCTGTAAAATAGATAACTGTTAATTGATCTTTGTTTATATAAGAAAATACGTGTGTTGGCTTTTTTTGTTTCAAGTCATTTTCGCTGGCTATTCAAAATCCGCCGTTGATACCGACCGGTTCGATAAAAATGCTGTTGTCAAGCAATCACAGTGCTAAAAGCCTTCAAAGCCAAGACTGTATAGTCCAGATTTCTTATCAATCATGTGATTCTTCATAGCTTTATTGATCAGAATACGATATTAAAATCAACGCTATATGTACATCTGTTCAAGGGGCTTTCCGAGATGGCTCATTTTGACACCAAATAATAAATATAACGAATAGCATTTAGAACACCGCAAGATGTTAAATTAAATGGAAACGACAATATCATGCCAAGGTTTCAAATGTTGACAGTGTCAGTTACAGCCTGCCAGGAAAATCCCGGGTGGCCATTTGGTGTGCATAAAAAGCAACCTGGACCTGAAGAATATCTCTATTTTCCCATACGAAAAAAATTAGTAGCGGTTTAGAAATCTGATGCAATGAAGGCGCACACACCTTACAACTTGATTTACCCGGGAACGGCAACCGACTTTGAGCTCTCACCCTTACTGGGCAGACGGGGCCCACGTGCGTTACGCACGATCAATATACAGAGCAGGTCAGACAGGACGATGGGGGACACCTAGGGGTTTAGCATATACGGTTGCCAAATAAGTTAACAATCGCGATCAACATCCGTCGAATGCCATGTATCAAATTTGTTATATAAATGTCATACAAATACGTAATATAATAATGTGTGGTTTGATATCATAACAAAGTCCTTATTCGTCTATCAAATTTCTTCCAATTACGAACATTTTAAGGAGCTTAATTCACCAAATTGTTCACCCGATTATTGTATCATTCTTTACAATATTTGGTCACATCGGACTTTTAATAAACCACATCAGTATGGTGATATTTCTTTGTCGAAGTTTAATATTATATATAGTTCATCTCGTTTTCTTCCAAAAAATAATACACGCGCGTTAGTTCCTTTTTGTCGCTCGTTCTATAATTCCGGGTAAATAATTCCCCAGAATATGTACGAAAGATCCACTTTTATTATATTAAATACATTTATTGAATTTGTTGTAGATAAACGTCAAATCTTTGCCATAATTGCTTTGAAAGAACGAAAGTGCTTCGTCAGAGGAAGTGGGTTATATACCTACGAAAGCTAGTGCAAAATAAATACACCTGAGAAAATGAACATGCGAAAACGAACGTGCGAAAATGAATGTCAGAGTGCGTTGAAAAATGAACGTTCATTTTAAAATGAACGTTCAAAAATGAACGTTCGACTGTTCATTTCCTGACGCTGATGTGTAAAATGAACGGCCTGACGCATGCGGAAATGAACAGTCGAACGTTCAAATATGAACGCGTTCGCGTCAAAACTTTTGACACGCTCCCTTATTATTACATCCTAGGTAACTTAATATATGATTTGCCAATTAGCGATCATCACACACCAGTGCACACAGTTGTGTTTAGACACAGTCTGTACAATGGACATGTCCTCCATAAGGTCCAAGGTTAAAAAACAGGAGAAATGAGCAGAAATGCTGTTTATTCGAAAATGACTGGAAAGAAATATTTAATACTTGGTGAGGTAATGTTAACAAATACTAGGTTTGGTATATAACAATTTTATTAGATAAAATTTCCTTCCTTTTTCATATAATCAGCATTATTCCTCGTTTCTCCCGTTGTTTAACTGGGCCCTAATGAAGAACAAGCCCGGTGTGCAGCCTGCGTCTTCGACCGACTGTGCTGGTGTGTGATGATTGCTGATGATCGCCAACTAGCAAATGGTCTGTTAAGGAGGATTTTTTACACTGTAACCTTTTCACTCCCTCAAAAGAAACCAGGAATAACTGGTGTCTGTTCTTTTTTCCAGATTTCACTCATGAAGATGTTCAGTCTTGGGTTAACTCTGACAACTTACCTGATCCCTGCCCAATCACATATGGGCTTTATAATAAGTTGCATGATGCACTGGAGCAGCTTCGCTTGAATGTCCAAGAACATTTACCAAAGATAATCAGATTGTTTGATGAAACTGTGAAGCTTCCAAAGAAAATAAGTAACTTAACAAAGAGAGTCAGAAACTTCTTGAACAGTCACAATCTGGATAATTCAGCAGACCCGATCATTCCTGGGTTGCATGGAACTGTGAACGTGGCCGGGTTTGAAGAGCACATTTTACTGTTTGAATGTCTACCTCCGAGTCAGCCAACAATTAGTGATATTCTGTCTCTCCGAGCATATTTGCAAACGCGTCATCTACCTTGGAAGTATGCCCACAAATGGGTGTGTGATATGTTTTCCCTGTCTGCGGAAGAAGTTCTTGAGCAGTCAGTACAAGTTCAATGGAATCGATTGCATTCACGGAGTCATGGAAAGAGACGCAGTTCTCAGGTTAATTTTTTCAAGGATCTCTACCATCCCCCAGTTCGTGCGAGGGCAGAGATTAAAGATGGTCAGACATCTTCCAGGGTTCAGGATTTGGGGGTACCCACTGCAGTAGTCCAAAACTTGAGAAGAGAAATAACAGAACTGAATTGCAGATTATCAGCATTAATAGAGGAGAAGGACCAAAATAAGCGGACTGTTCGAGAACAAAATTCAAAATTATTTGAACTTACCAAGATTGCGAGTGTATACAACAAACAAACACAGGAATTGAAGGAACTGAAATCTAGCCTGCAGACAAGGAATGTGAACAAGCGTCTGAAGAAGAGGGATAGTAAAATAGATGAAATGAGATTGGAGTCCAGAGTTTTGAAAGAACAGAATGTTGAATTCTCTAGACGTTTAACAGAAACCGAGAAGACCAAAACTAATGCTCAGAAGCTTGCTTCACATTATTATACAAAATACCGCAACAGTAAAGAAGATACAGATGAAAATGAAGCAAGAGTTGAAGAACTTTCAGAAACTATTCATGAACTAGAGAGAGAAAACGATTCGCTTAAAGCGCAAATAGAGGACTTGTCAGAAAACAAAGAAATCAACACGTTTGCAGGGCACATGTATGATGATAGAGTTCGCCAGTGTTATATTGATCTGCTATCCATGGGCGTGAGTGTGGGCAAGTGTGAGCAGGTTGTCCGGTCTGTTCTCCAGAGTTTAACTGAATTTGAGGTGAAGCGACTTCCCAGCAAGGCAACAGCTTCCAAGCTGCAAGTTGAGGCTCAAATCCTATCAGAGCAGCAGGCACTTGGCACCATTTTAGAAATACACATGCTGCGTGCGATAATTATTAATTATTAACTTCAAACCATTGTATACAAATATGAAGAAAATGAGCAACTTTTACTCATGAAAATATAAATCCCTCATGGATTTTAATTATTTGCCCTCAAAATATAGATGAGGGCTGGTTACGGAAAATGAACCATTAATTATTAGCGGCCTAATGCATGCTGCCTTGTCATCGATGAAGATCTTGAACAGTTATGTCTCGGTGGTTATGAATGGTTAAGAAAATCTTTGAACTTCAATGAACAATGTAGATAAACAGTACTTGTAAATTCATGTACATGTAAATATAATCCTGTCGATAATGCTCTCATGATACTGATCAGAGATAATGTTGGTAAAGTGTGTCCTTCAGGGACAGTACCGGTATTTTGAAATTCTTTATCATTGCCAATGATAAAACGAAGGTTTTCGGAGTATGGATAATGTACATGTAACTGTAATCCTGTCGATAATGCTCTCATGGTGGGCAAGTGTGAGCAGGTTGTCCGGTCTGTTCTCCAGAGTTTAACTGAATTTGAGGTGAAGCGACTTCCCAGCAAGGCAACAGCTTCCAAGCTGCAAGTTGAGGCTCAAATCCTATCAGAGCAACAGGCACTTGACACCATTTTAGAACATTCTGACAGCACGTTGCACACTGATAACACCAAAAAAGGGGCCGTGAGTATGCAGGGTTTCAAGTTTCAGATAATGCTCTCATGGTACTAATCAGAGATAATATTGGTAAAGTGTGTCCTTTAGGGACAGTACTGGTATTTTGAAATTCTTTATCATTGGCAATGATGAAACGGAGATTTTCGGAGTATGGATAATGTACATGTAATCCTGTCGATAATGCTCTCATGATACTCATCAGAGATAATGTTGGTAAAGTGTATCCTTTAGGGACAGTACCGGTATTTTGAAATTCTTTATCATTGCCAATGATAAAACGAAGGTTTTCGGAGTATAGATAATGTACATGTAAATGTAATCAGGTCGTAATGCTCTCATGATACTGATCAGAGATAATGTTGGAAAAGTGTGTCCTTTAGGGACAGTACCGGTATTTTGAAATTCCTTATCATTGCCAATGATAAAACGAAGGTTTTCGGAGTATGGAGACAGTAATTTGTCTAATATAAATCTCGATAGTCTAATCTTGTCGGTGATGAACTGCTGGACTTAAGTCCACCTAGATATGATGCATATATGCTGTAGTGGCCAAAAGGCATAGATTTCATGACGAATAAGACAGAAATGAAATAGTGATATATGAAGAGTTCTTTATTTCTTGTTGCAATTTTCTACATTGTACAAGTGAATATCTTAATTATGGACTGAAAAATGTAAATTATGAACATATTTTAAGGCTTATCAAGTTCACTTGAATGCTTTATCGTGCATAAGATGAAGTGATCGATCCTGTTAATATTTCATATATACTTACCACGTACCTTAATTGCATTTCAATAACAATGTGCACAAAAAATGCTTCGATTTGATATATAGCAAGCCATATATTATGCGAACAGAGAAATTTTTCGACAAAGAAGGTCAATCAAGAATGTCTGGCGGCGGCCATTTTGAATAAAGATGGCGGCCATTTTGAATCTAGGTGGCAGCCATCTTGTTTTTATTATGGCAACTGTCATTTGTTCTTCTGATACTTTGCCAAATATCTTGAATATTTCAAGTTTGAGTAGCTCAAGACATACAGTGGTGATATATTTGCCATTTTAATTCCCCTGAATGTCTATTCGATCTGAATTCAGAATATCTGTTATATGCAAATTTATGCAAATGAGCAGATTATCTCCGTTCCGAGAGAAAAATGAATATATTTTTCGGAATCGTCATAAAAAATTGATTTAAACTGTGTCGTTTTAGCGAAATTATATGAAAAATGGTCAATATTGTTACGTTTTTGTCTTTATTTTGTGATGTTGTCCCCTTTTTCGGTGCCATGGGTCCAATGTTGGAGTATATGGCCAGAGTTCCGAAAGAAGGCCCTTTATAGGGATCTTCAAATAACACGAGCTTCCCTAATACTTGATCGATTTCGATTTCGTAAACTGAGATATATTTCTCTCGAAACCAAATTTGATAAAAACTTGATTGTCTGGATGATAATATAAAATGAAATTTTAGCTGAACTCCCTACTATAACATCATTGTGCACATGTGCAAGTAGGTAGCGAGTTTCTGGCAAACAGAGTTGTGTGGGATACAGGGATATCTAATGAAAGCTCTTGCTCTGTACATTTATACTGAAGTAGGTTCATCATAGTCTTGTCACTTGTCCTCACTGGAATTCATTGCACATGCTAGGAGGCTGGTTTTGGAGCCATAGTGAGGCTTGCTTGGGCGAATAATGTTGACTATTACACTGTGCGGTCACATGTCAGATGCCCTAAGGCAATGAGCAAGAAGCCATTTCTACACACACCCTACACCTATCCAGCTGGGCCAGTTTTGTACAAGCCTTTCACCCTGTCTAATATAACATCAAACTACATGTATCTCCCAAACTAAGCCTGGCTCACATTACCACATAACCCCTATACAGGTATGCATTCTGAAAGCTTACATCATTCTCCAACAATATGAAAGGTCATAGCTGGTACTTCAGTTTAACATGTACACCACACATGAATATGGTGATGAATCCTAATGTTACATGCTTACATGTATGAGCATTTTGTTGACACTTGAATAGCTCGAATATCCATCCCAGGCATGTAAAAGCTGTTTCACATACTATGTTGTGTTATGGCCACATGGTGGGTCACAAGATGATTCCTAGCAACAATGAGCAGTTTGGCAACTGTGAGACCCTACCTTCTAGGTATTAATACGGATGGTAATGACCTTTGTCATTGAGCCATCCGGGGGACTAGGTGCCTTTTACTTTTGAGCATCTATAAAATTAATTTGATAATTAATGATTTTTCATCCAAATTATTATTCAAATTTAGAGGAAATTATATATTTTTTAATACTTCAATTATACTTCGTAAATTAAGTTCAATTTTAATTTCAGATTTCACAATTTGTTTGTCATTTCTAAACTGTCCTTCTGGATAAGGTGTTAATAGGTACCCGTGCAGAATGACCTGATCAATAAAATATAAAGAAAAATCAACCTCTAGAAATGAACGTCCTCTACTTCCTTAAGACCTGATTCCATTTAATTTTGACACAAAATTGAAGGATATTTATTCATGGAAATATCAAGATAATCATAATAGTTTGACATTGTTTGAGACCAGATAGTCATTTCCATGCTGCATAATTACTTTTAATGTTCATGCAATGGAATCCTTTAGATTGAAGAGTATATGGTTGCTGTGGCAGTGGGATAGGATCATCATGTAAGCCATTTACTTGGAAAACAGACCACATGTAGATCTATTATAGACTTTCATCAAAAAAGCAGGGCTTCATAGTTTACATGTACTTCAGTCTACTGAACTTTGCACCTAGGTTTCATGACATCAAATTCTTAACATGAGTAAAATTCTTTTATTTTTTCAGCTATGTTGCATGCTGGTTTGGGAGAGGCTCAAGTGAATAGTCTGCTGGCAGCCCTGAATATCCCCACAGTGAGTCATTCTATGTTGGACATGCGACAGAGGGAAACTGGTGGTGCTATTGAAGGTGTAGCTGGTGATTCCCTGAAGGAATCGATGACTGAAGAACAAAGTTTGACACGGTATGTATGCACAATCGTGGCAGCACAAAACTAAATGACCACATTTTAAATTTCTTTTACAGGCATGTAACACAAGGCTACATGCGCATGTATTTTATGGATACGAACAACTTTATTGCTGTGGAGCCAGGCTAATAACCATGTTAACCAGAATTGTGAAATCGGGAGTCTCAATGCATTATTGTTCAGGGTTTGCTCAAAACAGGGAGTCTCATCCATATCTCCATCATATTAAACTTCAGGAATTCAGGGACAGGGAGTGTCATTTTGACATGTTAGATGGGAGTCGCAAAGACCCCAGGCTCACTGTTAGCTAAAAACCTGGGTGGAGGTGATGTTTCACGGCAGATACTTCCAACTTCTTCAAAGCTAGTTTTGATAAAGTTGGAAGTATCGCCAAGGAAATGTATCTTCAATGAAATGTCAGCTCCACATCAATAAATAAGTTATCTATAAAATAGCCCTGTATTACATTTCAGCCAGCTTACCTAGCTTTTACATTTCAAAATATTTGCAATTGTTACAGTAAGATTGTAAACATGGTTAAATATTTCAGGTTTATCCAGGATATATTTTACCACTTATCATTATGTGTTGAATTTAGGGAAACTGGAGTCTCGGACATAACTGTGAGTGTTGATGCCGGTTGGCAAAAGAGGGGCAGTGGAAGATCCTATGATAGCCTGTTTGGTAAGTAATTGTATACAGTAAGTGGATTGTCCCAGGTAATCACTGGCATAGACATAGTTGTTTGGCTGAAAAGCTTGTGAGAGATATATACATATAATAATATTTCTATGTCAAGAAACTGGGGCATATAGACACATGGATAGACCAATAAATAAATAAATCATTAAGTCTGCTAGGGCCCTTGATATGAGGATCAAGGGCCCTAAGCATACTAATGATTTATTTATTTATTGGTCTATCCATGTGTCTATATGCCCAGTTTCTTGACATAGAAATATTATTATATTTATTTTCTGTTCACTGATTATATTTGTTTTCTGTTCACTGATTCTGGGCTCCACTCAGTATCTCCTGAACAAATTTTCGCCACACCCTCCTCCACTGATATATCCCAGTTGCTCACATATTCTACATTTCTTTTCCCACGCCATGCCTAGTGCATGTGCGGTCCCCACCCCAGGGTTATTGGGCCCCCAACCTCCTTTCTCTTAAGGTAGAGAAATAAGGGAAGATAACTTGATATGATTTATCACTTCAATAAATCTCCAAAGGAATATATATATATATAGTCTAAATATTTATTATTTTAGGGCGCTGCACAATGATTGGTAACCAAACTGGGAAGGTTGTAGGATATGCGGTTCGGTCAAAGAGCTGTAGAATCTGTAGTAATGCTGAGAAGAGGAATGCAGTTTCTCCAGTTCACAGCTGCAGGAAAAATTGGATTGGAAGCGCGAAAGCTATGGAGCCCGATATGGTGACAGAGATGGTAACCAGCATCGGTGAAAGAGTCAGAGTTGGTACAATTGTGAGGGATGATGACACTACAACTGTTGCCCGTCTCCGATCAACAGTTGACAAACAAATAGAGAAGCGCTCAGACAGGAATCATGCGAGGAAAAATCTTGGTAATATGCTGTACCCCTTACAGAAAGAACATAGCTCTCTCAGTACAAGAGTAATAATGTATCTGCAGAAGTGCTTCAATTATATGACTGCACAGAATAGAGGTAATACCGATGGAATTGCGAAAGGCCTCAAAGCTTTGTCACGGCATCCATTTGGAGACCACGAGTTTTGTGAAAAATCTTGGTGCTGTTTCATAGAGGATCCTACGCAAAGATACAAATCACTACCATATGGCCGACCTCTCACCAGTACCTCCTTGCAGTCAGACTTGGCCAACGTCTTTGATGTTTACTCTTCACAGAGTGAAAAACTGGCAAATCTGGGAAGTACCCAAGCGAATGAGAGCTTCAATAAAACTGTATCAACGAAGGCCCCCAAATCTCGCCATTACAGTGGATCAGCCAGTTTGAACTTCCGTATTGCTGCCAGTGTAGCACAGAAGAATATCGGTCATAAGTACTTACTGGCAGTAAGAGGATACACCCCTTATCAAAGTTCTTTGTTGGTGTTTTGTTCATGTGTGTTGTTTACTATTTTGCTATACTAACTCTTGCAGGCTAACCATGTTGTTTTTGTTTTGGTGTATTCAGTGAAATCTGTGTAAACTGACCATGCTTGTGTCCATATTATAATGTTGGTTTTGACAGGGTTCTGGTTTATCAAGGTTCAAAATAATTTAAATTTATGTATTTTGGACCATGGATAATGTCGGTATTCAGAGGTTGGTCGGTTTACCCAGGTGTCAGTATTCACAGGTTTCATTTTAGTTTCTTTTCTCTCACATTGAAAGTGTTTTTGTTTAAATTTACACATTTTTGTTCGCCCACCCAAATGGCGTATCTGGTGGTTTCTCTCCGTCTGGCCTATATCTGGGACAGTTTTCTCTCTGCATTTGCAATTTGTTTTGAGCGACTGCACTAGGTCGAGACGATGTGTTACATACCAAAATTGAGATCGAGATCAGAGGTCAATGATCACTATGGCCTAAAATCAGGAAATAATTGAAAACTGCTAATTTGCATATGCCCGCCAAAAAGGCAGACGTATTATTTCATGGTAGTGTCCGTCTGTCCATCCTCTATATCCTGTCTATATCTGGGACAATTTTTGTCCTCCGCCACGAAGTGGTGGGAGGACTTCCGTCCCACATCTTGTGAACGCGATATCTTGAGAACAATTCGACCAATCGACTTCAAACTTTAGAAGGTGCTTCACATCAGTTAGACGGCCATTGGTATTGATTTTCACTGAGGTACGTAATCCAAGATGGCTGCCATTGACCATATTAGATTCTGTCCATCCCACATCTTGTGAACGCGATATATCGAGAACAGTTCGACCAATCGACTTCAAACTTTAGAAGGTGCTTCACATCAGTTAGACGGCCATTGGTATTGATTTTCACTCAGGTACTTAATCCAAGATGGCTGACATTGACCATATTGGATTCCATCCGTCTCGGATCTTGTGAACGCGATATATCGAGAACAGTTCGACCAATCGACTTCAAACTTTAGAAGGTGCTTCACATCAGTTAGACGGCCATTGGTATTGATTTTCACTCAGGTACTTAATCCAAGATGGCTGACATTGACCATATGGGATTCCATCCGTCTCGGATCTTGTGAACGTGATATCTCAAGAACAATTTGACCAATCAGCTTCAAACTCGAGAGGGTGCTTCACATCAGTTAGACAGCCATTGGTATTGCTTTTCATTGAGGTAGTATGTAATCCAAGATGGCTGCCATTGACCATCTTGGATTTCACTCACTTATATTGTACCCATCTGTGTTGTGAACGCGATATCTTGATCTATTCCACCCATCGATTTATAAACGTCACCATCCACAAATCGATATACAACTACAGACTTACATTCCAGTGTTACACTACCCATTACTGCTTCCCAAACCTCCTCGAATTGTCTCAACAATTCCAGATGAACGTCTCTTTCCACATACACATATCCACTTTCCAAGTTATATTTAAGGAGAAATTGGAAGCGTGTATGCTGCATGCTCTCAAACAGGCTACTTGGCGGAGGACCTGCTAGCTACTCAGCTTGTCTGTCTACAGTTCCAATTTTTGGTGAGTGAATACCCTGCGGAGATGGAGGTCGATGTCAGAGGTCAAAGGTCAGTGGACTAAAAAACAGGAAATTACTGAACTGTTCGCATCTGGTCTATATCTATGACAAAGGTATTATGATCCCAAAATCAGGAAATCAATAAAAATAACTTTTTTGTGTCAGTAGAAACATTAGGGGGGCATGATTTGTCATGTACCAAAATGTAGGTCAAAGGTCAAGTTCACTGTGACCCAAAAATATGGAAATCAGTAAAGTGACATTTCCTGTGTCAAGATACATCAGGAGAAGATGATGTTTCACATACAAATGTACCAAAATTGAGATCAAGGTCACTGTGACATGAAAAAAAGGAAATCGCAATTTTGTGTGTTGAAGGATGCATAGGGGGAGACGATTAAGCGGGCATATTTTGAAACCAAGTTTGGCTTTTGTTTAGCCATTTAGGATTCTTTGTAGGTTCCATAATAAGAGAAATATTTTGTAATAGAGGTACTTTTTGTCACTGTTATAATTCATCTCTTTGAACTGCCCATAAGCTTCATTGAGAAAATATTGTACTTCTAAATACTTCTTATGGAATCCATGTAGAAGTTGTACTTGTATTTGTATTATTCTTGTATTTCTGCACTGATAAATGAGACATAACATCTAAGCATGCAATAATAATGTTGACATCAAACAGTACCAGTGAAGATAACCCCTACTAATACAGATCAGAGACTTTATTATATGATCTTCATGTTTATTTTTATACAGGTGAATAAACGTCTGGGCCTCTCTCTGGGGATATATACTCATAAGTTATCCCACCTGCGAGACTTGCAACACCGGAAGAGAAAGGCAATCTCGGTCACAAGAGAAGCCAAGCGTAGAAGATTGCAGCAAAAAGCAGCCCGGTATGGATGTTTTCATTGCTTTAAAGTTTGTACCAAATACATACCCCTTCTCATTTGCATGAAATCCCTAAATCACAGGTTTTGTGTTTCAAACTACAATAAATGTATGCAAGCCTTTTGGGTAATTTACATTCGGTAAACATCTTTTTCCTATAAAGAACATGTCAGCTTTACCCGGGAAAAAACCCTCTTGACAGCTTTCCTACATTTGTGCTATACGAATGACGTGTTCAAGCAATAAAGGCCGGTCTTCCCCAGTTCTATTATTATACAGAGTTGAGTGTGCCATGCGCTCGTCAGGAACAGGTCCTCCATGTAAGGCTGAGTTAATTATAAAATGAAAGCGATGCATGTAAGACAATAGCATGTAGAGTACTCACAAGACAACACTTTATATGGTCTTTTTACTTCTTGGGGCAACCCAAACCACATTACTTGGTTCATTACAGCACGAATAAATAATTACATGAATGAGAAGCAACTATTGCGAAACAATAAGTGAACAAAAGATTGTAATGTATATTCAGCACCATTTTTTTACAACATTAAACAAGCAGTAATCTGTATTCCTGGTTTGGCCTAACCGGGAGTTTGTGCCACAACATTCACATTTCAAATTATTGAATGGCACACTTCTGTTCATATTTGCCATTGCCATGTTACTTTTCTACTATATACGCACATCCATGAATTAAATATCGTACTCATTGATGACAATAATATTTAGGCCTGTCTGTTTCGGGTGATACGTTGTACTGCAAGCGGAAGTACAAGTGGTGAAAGAAACAGAGCAGCTTTGGGGATTTTCTACTTACAAAATATTAATTGTAAAATATTTTTTTTGATTATTTTACTTCAGAAATATTTCTTCAGGATCATTCAGCTATGGATAAAAACAAAGACGAAAAAAAAAAAAAAAAATTGACAAAATTGGGATTCGAACTCAAAATTGACAGCATTGTTCATTCACAACCAAACGCTCTTACCACACGGCCAAGAAGCTATGCAATACCAAACACTCTTACTATGCCAATATAACGCAGTCTTCCAAGTCAACAGAGAAAACAAAACTTATTTTAAATTTCATGAAAATATGACACCTTCAACCAAAATGATATTTCAATATATGTTTGTGGTATATTTGATAAAATTGAGAACATGGAATTAGATTTTGGTTGGAGATGTCATATTTTGGATATAAAGGGAATTCCCTGTGAAAATGTATCCAGAAAATATAAAAACGACCAAGCGCCCATTTTCCAGCGTTCATCGACGCCGTTTTACGTCACTCTTGGCTGTGAGAGTTTTCAGTGTAAAATTTCGGTATTTTATATGTATGAAAGATAACTTGTCATGCTGATATGGAGAAATAATTTTTTCGCTTTACAAACGTGACAGCAAGAGGGTTTTTTCCCGGGTAAAGCTGACACGTCCTTTTGAGCATTTCTCCTAAAGATTTCCTTAATTAAATGCAACCAATGTGATTTCCCTTAGCACATACATGCCGTTTCCGCCATCATGGCGGTCCCTGCATAACATATCTAGTTATGATTTGTTTAAAATCATTATCGACAAAGTTAAAAAAAAGTTTTAGAGAATCTATACAAGTTCTATCAAAATGCTGATACAGTTTTATTTTTCACTCTTCTAGATGCCAGAGTAAGGTCTCTAATGAGATTCGGGAGGGCACCAGCTACTCTCCTGGGGTGGACCTGAAGCCAGTTGCTGATGAGGACATTGCTGCTATTCCTGCTCCACATAAACCACCTACATTGGAACCACTATATCTTGAGGGTACAACAGAGATCTTCTTTGATCTGGAGGCAACAGGACTAGGTGCATATCCTGCATATTATATTATTATGCCCCTTGTTATGTTCAGCATATGTTATAGCAAAAATGTTATATCATTACCGAGATACCTAGAGAATGTCCCAAGAACATGAAACGTGTTATGCGCTTCCATATCATTGTACCCAAGACATGCCAGAACCCTATTAAAATTGAGTCATCTTGGTGTACATATATGGTTGCCATGGCAACATAATACATTTTTTAATGATCAATTTCTTTTTAAATTTTTTTTCTTCAGTCCATCAGTTAAGAGTTACCTACATAGTCAAGAGCCAGAAGTCTATCGAAAATGATCCTAAAAAAATGGATTGTTGCCATAGCAACCATATACATTATCTGAATAAGTTCATTTTCGATAGGCTTGTGGCTCTTGACTAGGTAAGCTCATTCAGATAATTTATTTGGTTGCTATGGCAGCATAATGTTTACTGAATGAATTAGGAATGCCAACTATCAGGGCATGTCGAGCTATTAAAATATAACTTTATAACTCATAAAATTCGCCAATTAAAACACATTTCAAGACTACATTTATGTATGTAGCACCAAAGATTGGCTAGAGATGACTGTCATAAGTTAACCAAGCCTCAGCTGCCCCAGAGCGAGAGGTTTTCAGATGTGCAGCTTCGTATCATCCTGATAGGCCTATAGATGGTGCCACCTGTAGGTAATTGTGCCACCTGTGTGTGTGTGTGTGGGG
>JAVTVY010035459.1:0-14650 GCA_036873755.1 Hanleya hanleyi | reverse complement strand
ATTTCAACCGCGGTGGAAAGTATTTCAACCGCGGTTGAAACTATTTCAACCGCGGTGAAAAGTATAATACCCATTTAGCGCTGCCTCGGAGGGTATGGCATCTCCAAGTTAAAGACCCAAAAATGGGTCAGAAAGATAGATAAATGTATTAGGAAGATATCTAGACCACTCTAAAAGTGGCGCAAATTCGATTTATATGTGATTGGGAGCAACAAATAGAGTCGGTGTAAATTGACCATATACAGATAATACCCATTTAGCGCTGTCTCGGAGGGTATGGCATCTCCAAGTTAGACACCCAAAAATGGGTCAGAAAGATAGATAAATGTATTAGGAAGATATCTAGACCACTCTAAAAGTGGCGCAAATTAGATTTATGGGTGATTGGGAGCAACAAATAGAGTCGGTGTAAATTGACCATATCCAGATAATACACATTTAGCGCTGTCTGGGAGGGTATGGCATCTCCAAGTTAGACACCCAAAAATGGGTCAGAAAGATAGATAGATGTATTAGGAAGATATCTAGACCACTCTAAAAGTGGCGCAAATTCGATTTATGAGTGATTGAGAGCAACAAATACAGACCCTTCAGAAATGTACTTAATAGCACACATTTTGAAGCATTCTGCTCAAATTTATATTCACAGGGAAGAAAATTTATTGGGGAAAACATGGTCCTATTCGTGTTATGAAAGACATAATGGCTGTCGAAATATATCGATTTTCATGAAGGATACTACTTTCACATAGCGCGATTTAGAATATCAAAACGGGAATAAGTAATAAGGAAATAACTTCCGTCCCCTTAAAAAGATACAAAGTAAGCTTTTTTTAGACCGAATGTATGTTTGAACGCAAATCAGTAATCCTCAATGTGAGTTTGAGTAAACGAAAGAAACCAGCTTTATGGACGAATACTAGGTTCCTGAATAAATATAATTGTAAGTGAAACAAAATTCACTGTTGATAAATAATCGAGTTAATACTACAAACAGCATTTATCTGAAACTAGGCTTGACAACGATACCTGACGCCAAGTCAAATATGTATCTCTGGTGTGTATTAAAGTGTATTTAGAAATGAAGATTTCGAAAGGCTGATATTGAAATAAAAGTTTCAATAGAGAGTGCAATTGCAACCCCTATTGAAATATTATGTATTTAATTCAATAAGACTCCATATAACTAAGCGTCAACCGATATAGGAATAAATGCCCTTTTCTTTCCGATATTGATTATTGTCTCCCACCATAACGGGTGGGGCATTGACATTCTAGGCGTTCGTCCATCCTTCCTTCCGCAGTAACCATGTAAACAAGATATCTCGAGAACAAATCAAGTGATCAAGTGCAAGCTTGGGTATTGGACTCCGACGTGAGGACAGTTTTTAGTGTTTTTTTTACCGACCTGCGTAATCCAATATGGTCGCCAGGCGCCGTTAACTCCAAACCTTCAGAACGCGATATCTTGATAACTAAACACATGCTCGACTTCAAACTAGGCTGCTGCATTCAGACCAACTATAGAGGACCACTGGGATTGTTTCTCACCGTTTGGCGTAATCTTAGAAGACCCTTGTTGCAATCTTAAATGACAAATCTACCTTAAATGAAAAAAAATTCATTTAAGGTAGCACGTAAATAAACAAATTGCTTATGGATAACAACTTCTAGTTTATTCAGGACGACGTTTCGATACAGGTACTAGTATCGTTCTCATTGACTTGAGAACGATACTAGTACCTGTATCGAAACGTCGTCCTGAATAAACTAGAAGTTGTTATCCATAAGCAATTTGTTTATTTATCTACTTCCCAACTTCTAAATGCCACTTAAGGAAACCATAAGGTAGCACGGTCTACCTTAAATGAAAAAGAAATTTATTTAAAGCAATTTTTCCCTTGTTAAGTTGCAAGTTAAATGAAAAAAACACTTTGATTTCATGTTGAGGCAAGCGGAGCCGATTGCCACTTCCAAAGTTACTCTATGCTTACTCTAGGAACGCTAATTATTAAATATGAAAAGTTAGCCCCCCCGAGTAGAAGAGAAATAGACAGTTGAGGCCCAATATTATATGTAATGCTCCTTAAAATAGTGTGTTGTTACTTATTATGTTATGCTCCTTAAAATAGTGTGCTGTTACTTATTATATAATGCTCCTTAAAATAGAGCACCACCTCAGTTCTATTTTTAGATTCTGGCATCATTGTTAGTACACCTGTTCTATTGTTATTTCCTGTTCCTTCGTCTTTAATTCTCGACAGACTTGCACGTCGCATCTAGGTAGAACAATGGTCTCCTCATAAACAAAGAGCGATGAGTCACGCTATTCATTGTCTTCATAGCTAAATTTTTATCTACCCACACACTGACATTATATGGAAAACCCCTGTCCTATTGTTATTTCCTGCTCCTTTGTCTTTATTTCTTGACAAACGTGCCCCGCACCTATGCAGAACATTAGTCTCCTAATAAACAAAGAGTGGTGAGTCAAACTATTTTTAATTTCCCTGCTCCTTTGTTATTTCTCAAGTACAGACTTGACTCCGCGTCTATGCTGAACAATAGTCTCCCCATAAACAAAGAGTGGTGAGTCATGCTCTACATTATCATCATAGCTGAATGGAAGGAATTTGTCTACGCCCACATATACTATAATGCATGTTGTCTTAAGTTTAATCGGACAGGTCCCATCCCATAACTAAAAATCTCTCCACAAAGGTCATAGTGTTTCCGCTTTTCGCTTTCTCTACTACTCATTTTGTTTTGACTTTAAATACGCTTTATTTACTATTCATTATATTACTATAGTCTACCGCGCGCGGTTTAATAGTAGCTCATTTGGAGCAAGGATAGTCCAATCATGCGTACATGATATTGCTTTCCTTCTATACTATCCCCCATTTTCCCCCCTCTCGTTAAATTCAGTGTGTATTATGTTTACTATAAAGTCTGTATAATGGGACCGAGCCATGTAACCGTTTACAAGTGATTTGAGTGACTAAATATCGAGGGGCATTTTGAAAATATAGAATAATTGTGCATAGTTGGAAGTCCTCTTTCGGAACATCTCTTTAGTCCCTAAAAGGGATGTTTATCATCATTGTCGGTTGATTTACCGGTTAATGTATTAACCGTACTGGGGCGGTAACGGTGAGGGAGGACCACTTCAGCTGTTATTCCTGTCCACCGGCCTTGTTGGGACCCGCCTTACCTCACCGTGTGGGAAAGGTACATTGTCCGGTGACATTATATGGGGAAAACTCCTGTTCTTTAATTCTCGACATACTTGCACGCCGCAGACTTGCACGCCGCATCTAGGTAGAACAATGGTCTCCCTATAAACAAATGGGCTTTACAACTGTGATTTTCCCATACATGGCCACATCCTAGAGCAGATAACATTTTTCGCAGAAACGGCAGGTGTGGGCAAACATTAAATTTAACCATATTTCCTGGTTGTTGGTGTGTTCATGGATGTTCCTCACACGGCCTGGGTAAATTTATACACAATAAACTCCTGCAAAAATACAGATATAGAAAGCTTACCATACTTATATTGACGCTGAATTTCAAAGAAATTCAACCATATATCCTGGTTAATTAATAAATTTTATTTTATCTTATCAAACGTTGCGCAATGGAAACAGCTGTCCACAGTAAAGGGTAAATAAATTGAATTGAATGGCCGACTACATGTACAAATCTCTGGTTTGTTTCTTAACGAGGCACCATGTAAAACTTTAATCATTATATACCACACCATTTTATTTTTAACAATCCATTTCTCCCAAAAGAGGCACTTAATTATGAGTGTCCTTTCATATACTCACGGTCGATCGCGTGGCACGTGTGAAAGCATACATGCTTCAGTAGCCATGTTAATCTTGATCAATTTAACTCATGGAATGCCTCCAGTCTAGTCTGTACAGGCCAGGTTATAATAGGCTTTAATGGCACGAATGATTCCCTTGCGGGTTTGTTTTATCCCTAAGAAGATGTATGTTTTAAAACATTTAACAGCCAGAGTATAATTATATATATATAAACAAATGGTGAATTTGAATAGCTCTAATATATGGCTAAATTCCTTTACGGGTAAACACTCATTTATGGACGCTTTGGTAAAATCGGTTAATTTATTCCCTGCGCGTGCCATGTCTTTGTTCCGTTTTCATTGCGGCCTATAGCATAATTTCGAGTGTTACCGTCATTTATTCATGTAAAAAATCAATATCGAAATTATGGAGGCACATATGTGCTTGTTTAAACTAGCTTCTCTACAGATTACTGATAATTGATTAGTGATATTAATATTTTTAATACATGTAAATATAATAGATGTTTCAAGGTTTAGAAACATATGAAATATGCAATTACTTCAAAAGGTGTTGAAGGTAAAAATTCACAATTTTACTCAAAATTTATTATTTTGGACACATATACTTTCATATACTTTCAAATACTTTTCACCGCCGTTGAAATAGTTTCAACCGCGGTTGAAATACTTTCCACCGCGGTTGAAATACTTTTCACCGCGGTTGAAATACTTTCCACCGCGGTTGAAATAGTTTCAACCGCGGTTGAAATAGTTTCAACCGCGGTTGAAATACTTTCAACCGCGGTTGAAATACTTTCCACGGCGGTTGAAATACTTTCAACCGCGGTTGAAATACTTTTCACCGCGATTGAAATACTTTCAACCGCGGTTGAAATACTTTCAACCGCGGTTGAAATACTTTCCACCGCCGTTGAAATACTTTTCACCGCGGTTAAAATACTTTCAACCGCGGTTGAAATAGTTTCAACCGCGGTTGAAATACTTTCCACCGCGGTTGAAATACTTTCAACCGCGGTTGAAATACTTTCCACCGCGGTTGAAATAGTTTCAACCGCGGTTGAAATACTTTCCACCGCGGTTGAAATACTTTCCACCGCGGTTGAAATACTTTTCACCGCGGTTGAAATACTTTCCACCGCGGTTGAAATAGTTTCAACCGCGGTTGAAATACTTTCCAACAGCGGTTGAAATACTTTTCACCGCGGTTGAAGTAGTTTCAACCGCGGTTGAAATACTTTCCACCGCGGTTGAAATACTTTCCACCGCGGTTGAAATAGTTTCAACCGCGGTTGAAATACTTTTCACCGCGGTTGAAATACTTTTCACTGCGGTTGAAATAGTTTCCACCGCGGTTGAAATACTTTTCACCGCGGTTGAAATAGTTTCAACCGCGGTTGAAATACTTTCCACCGCGGTTGAAATACTTTTCACCGCGGTTGAAATACTTTCCACCGCGGTTGAAATACTTTCAACCGCGGTTGAAATAGTTTCCACCGCGGTTGAAATACTTTCCACCGCGGTTGAAATACTTTCCACCGCGGTTGAAATACTTTCCACCGCGGTTGAAATACTTTCCACCGCGGTTGAAATACTTTCAACCGCGGTTGAAATACTTTCCACCGCGGTTGAAATACTTTCAACCGCGGTTGAAATACTTCCAACCGCGGTTGAAATACTTTCCACCGCGGTTGAAATACTTCCAACCGCGGTTGAAATACTTTCCACCGCGGTTGAAATACTTTTCACCGCGGTTGAAATACTTTTCCCCGCGGTTGAAATACTTTCCACCGCGGTTGAAATATTTTCCACCGCGGTTGAAATACTTTTCACCGCGGTTGAAATACTTTCCACCGCGGTTGAAATACTTTCCACCGCGGTTGAAATACTTTCCACCGCGGCTGAAATAGTTTCAACCGAGGTTGAAATACTTTCCACCGCGGTTGAAATACTTTCCACCGCGGTTGAAATACTTTCCACCGCGGTTGAAATACTTTCCACCGCGGTTGAAATAGTTTCAACCGCGGTTGAAATACTTTTCACCGCGGTTGAAATACTTTTCACCGCGGTTGAAATAGTTTTCACCGTGGTTGAAATAGTTTCCACCGCGGTTGAAATACTTTTCACCGCGGTTGAAATACTTTTCACCGCGGCTGAAATACTTTCAACCGCGGTTGAAATACTTTTCACCGCGGTTGAAATAGTTTCAACCGCGGTTGAAATACTTTTCACCGCGGCTGAAATACTTTCAACCGCGGTTGAAATACTTTCCACCGCGGTTGAAATACTTTCCACCGCGGTTGAAATAGTTTCAACCGCGGTTGAAATAGTTTCCACCGCGGTTGAAATACTTTTCACCGCGGTTGAAATAGTTTCCACCACGGTTGAAATACTTTTCACCGCGGTTGAAATAGTTTCCACCGCGGTTGAAATACTTTTCACCGCGGTTGAAATAGTTTCAACCGCGGTTGAAATACTTTCCACCGCGGTTGAAATACTTTCAACCGCGCTTGAAATAGTTTCCACCAAGGTTGAAATACTTTTCACCGCGGTTGAAATAGTTTCAACCGCGGTTGAAATAGTTTCAACCGCGGTTGAAATACTTTCCACCGAAGTTGAAATACTTTTCACCGCGGTTGAAATAGTTTCAACCGCGGTTGAAATAGTTTCAACCGCGCTTGAAATACTTTCCACCGCGGTTGAAATACTTTTCACCGCGGTTGAAATAGTTTCAACCGCGGTTGAAATACTTTCCACCGCGGTTGAAATACTTTTCACCGCGTTTGAAATACTTTCCACCGGGGTTGAAATACTTTTCACCGCGGTTGAAATAGTTTTCACCGCGGTTGAAATAGTTTCCACCGCGGTTGAAATACTTTCCACCGGGGTTGAAATACTTTTCACCGCGGTTGAAATACTTTCCACCGCGGGTTGTCACTTCCACCGCGGTTGAAATAGTTTCCACCGCGGTTGAAATAGTTTCAACAGCGGTTGAAATACTTTCAACCGCGTTTGAAATAGTTTCCACCGCGGTTGAAATACTTTTCACAGCGGTTGAAATAGTTTCAACCGCGGTTGAAATACTTTCCACCGCGGTTGAAATACTTTCAACCGCGGTTGAAATACTTTCCACCACGGTTGAAATACTTTTCACCGCGGTTGAAATAGTTTCAACCGCGGT
The DNA here is from genome assembly GCA_036873755.1 of Hanleya hanleyi. Lineage (NCBI taxonomy): Eukaryota > Metazoa > Mollusca > Polyplacophora > Lepidopleurida > Hanleyidae > Hanleya > Hanleya hanleyi. The sequence goes on along the minus strand of JAVTVY010035459.1, from coordinate 7,631 downwards.
TGAAATAGTTTCAACCGCGCTTGAAATACTTTCCACCGAAGTTGAAATACTTTTCACCGCGGTTGAAATAGTTTCCACCGCGGTTGAAATACTTTTCACCGCGGTTGAAATACTTTTCACCGCGGTTGAAATACTTTCCACCGCGGTTGAAATACTTTTCACCGCGATTGAAATAGTTTCAACCGCGGTTGAAATACTTTCATCGCGGTTGAAATAGTTTCCACCGCGGTTGAAATACTTTCCACCGAAGTTGAAATACTTTTCACCGCGGTTGAAATAGTTTTCACCGCGGTTGAAATACTTTTCACCGCGGTTGAAATACTTTTCACCGAAGTTGAAATACTTTTCACCGCGGTTGAAATACTTTTCACCGCGGCTGAAATACTTTCAACCGCGGTTGAAATACTTTTCACCGCGGTTGAAATAGTTTCCACCGCGGTTGAAATACTTTTCACCGCGGTTGAAATAGTTTCAACCGCGGTTGAAATACTTTTCACTGCGGCTGAAATACTTTCCACCGCGGTTGAAATACTTTCCACCGCGGTTGAAATACTTTCCACCGCGGTTGAAATACTTTTCACCGCGATTGAAATAGTTCCAACCGCGGTTGAAATACTTTCCACCGCGGTTGAAATACTTTCCACCGCGGTTGAAATAGTTTCCACCGCGTTTGAAATACTTTCCACCGCGGTTGAAATACTTTTCACCGCGGTTGAAATACTTTCCACCGCGGTTGAAATAGTTTCAACCGCGGTTGAAATACTTTTCACCGCGGTTGAAATACTTTTCACCGCGGTTGAAATAGTTTCCACCGCGGTTGAAATACTTTTCACCGCGGTTGAAATAGTTTCAACCGCGGTCGAAATACTTTTCACCGCGGTCGAAATACTTTCCACCGCGGTTGAAATAGTTTCAACCGCGGTTGAAATACTTTTCACCGCGGTTGAAATACTTTTCACCGCGGTTGAAATAGTTTCCACCGCGGTTGAAATAGTTTCCACCGCGGTTGAAATAGTTTCCACCGCGGTTGAAATACTTTCCAGCGCGGTTGAAATACTTTCCAGCGCAGTTGAAATACTTTCCAGCGCGGTTGAAATTGTTTCCACCGCGGTTGAAATACTTTTCATCGCGGTTGAAATACCTTCCACCGCAGTTGAAATACCTTCCACCGCGGTTGAAATACTTTTCACCGCGGTTGAAATAGTTTCCACCGCGGTTGAAATACTTTTCACCTCGGTTGAAATACTTTCCACCGCGGTTGAAATACTTTTCGCCGCGGTTGAAATACTTTTCGCCGCGGTTGAAATACTTTTCACCGCGGTTGAAATAGTTTCAACCGCGGTTGAAATACTTTTCACCGCGGCTGCACATTTTCACCGCGGTTGAAATACTTTCCACCGCGGTTGAAATACTTTTCACTGCGGTTGAAATAGTTTCCACCGCGATTGAAATACTTTTCACCGCGGTTGAAATAGTTTCCACCGCGGTTGAAATACTTTCCACCGCGGTTGAAATACTTTTCACCGCGGTTGAAATACTTTCCACCGCGGTTGAAATACTTTTCACCGCGGTTGAAATGGTTTCCACCGCGGTTGAAATGGTTTCCACTGCGGTTGAAATACTTTCCACCGCGGTTGAAATGGTTTCCACCGCGGTTGAAATACTTTCCACCGCGGTTGAAATACTTTTCACCGCGGTTGAAATAGTTTCCACCGCGGTTGAAATACTTTTCACCGCGGTTGAAATAGTTTCAACCGCGGTTGAAATACTTTCCACCGCGGTTGAAATACTTTTCACCGCGTTTGAAATACTTTCCACCGCGGTTGAAATACTTTCCACCGCGGTTGAAATACTTTCAACCGCGGTTGAAATAGTTTCCACCACGGTTGAAATACTTTCCACCGCGGTTGAAATAGTTTCAACCGCGGTTGAAATAGTTTCAACCGCGCTTGAAATACTTTCCACCGAAGTTGAAATACTTTTCACCGCGGTTGAAATAGTTTCCACCGCGGTTGAAATACTTTTCACCGCGGTTGAAATACTTTCCACCGCGGTTGAAATACTTACCACCGCGGTTGAAATACTTTTCACCGCGGTTGAAATAGTTTCCACCGCGGTTGAAATACTTTTTCACCGCGGTTGAAATACTTTTCACCGCGGTTGAAATACTTTTCACCGCGGTTGAAATACTTTCAACCGCGGTTGAAATACTTTCCACCGCGGTTGAAATACTTTCCACCGCGGTTGAAATACTTTTCACCGCGATTGAAATAGTTTCAACCGCGGTTGAAATACTTTCATCGCGGTTGAAATAGTTTCCACCGCGGTTGAAATACTTTCCACCGCGGTTGAAATACTTTCAACCGCGGTTGAAATACTTTCAACCGCGGTTGAAATACTTTCCACCGCGGTGAAATACTTTCAACCGCAGTTGAAATACTTTCAACCGCGGTTGAAATAGTTTCAACCGCGGTTGAAATACTTTTCACCGCGGTTGAAATAGTTTCAACCGCGGTTGAAATACTTTCCACCGCGGTTGAAATACTTTTCACTGTGGTTGAAATAGTTTCCACCGCGGTTGAAATACTTTCAACCGCGGTTGAAATACTTTCAACAGCGGTTGAAATACTTTTCACCGCGGTTGAAATACTTTCAACCGCGGTTGAAATTGTTTCCACCGCGGTTGAAATACTTTCAACCGCGGTTGAAATAGTTTCAACCGCGGTTAAAATAGTTTCAACCGCGGTTAAAATACTTTTCACCGCGGTTGAAATACTTTCCACCGCGGTTGAAATACTTTTTCGATGTTTTTGCTAATTTTTAGTGTTTTCACATGGTTGTTAAAACCAGAAAACAACTTTATATCTCGGAAATGAATCGATGTCAATGGCAAGTAATTACAGAAAACGCGAAAGTGAAATCTAGAAAACTAGTAAAAGGCAGAAAATTGCAGAAATCAATGCATGGCCCTAACAAGCCACCGTAGTAAAATGACAGTCATATTCAAGATGGCTGCCAAAAGAAACGCATTTTAATATGGAAAAAAAAACAGTCCAAGGAAAACTTTCTGGATCTTGGAGCAACGTCGGTCCTCGGAAACATAGTAAGAATTCAAGCTTTGGTCCTCATCTTACGGTTTATACGTGTACACACACGCCCGCGCGCGCGCACACACACACACACACATACATGATTCAAGTGTGGACAGGCAGGGCGGCGATTGGTGGCGAGAACAACGTAGGGGAGTTTTTTTGTAGGGAAGGTTTATGAAAGTGGCGGTATACCGGAATTTTCGTCAAAACCGGTTGTGCTAAAAATAGATCGCCAGCTAGCGCACTATCAAAGCAAACGTTCTGACTCTTTCAGCAGTCATTCGTTCAACCACTTATGCCACGATGTTCACGTGTACCACTTGCTCCAAGTCCTTTACACGCTTGCACGACTTACAACGCCATGAGTCTACCATCCACGATGCTACTGCCCAGTACACATGCGAAACCTGCGGGGATACATTAAATCGCCTGGATAGTTTACAGTGCCATGAACGGTTTCTCCATGAGAAATCCAGGCATCAAATGTGGGGACTGTGGACACCACTTCAGACTACACAGTCAGTTGAGATCTCACCAAGGTGTAATCCATGGACATGCACGCTTGAGGGTTGAGGAAGCCGTGGCATTTGACTCCATCCTTGAGTCTACTTTTCAAGATCCTGTTGGCGAGTATACATGTTCGATCTGCAGGAAGTCATTTAGTCGTAAGGATAATTTACGGTGACATCAACGTTCGGTCTAAAGAGCACCCAACCATGAATGCCAGCATTGCGGTCGAGTCTTCAGACTCCACAGTCAGTTGAGCCCCATCAATCCGAAAGACATCCACAGTTTGTGTTCCATCCATGACTTATACTAATAGTTATTCTCATGGTCGGCTTCTGATTGAACAAGAGCCGTCTGAGATCAGCACAATTAACTTCTGATTTGAGAAGAACAGCTGACTATGCGGCCAAGACACGGACAATAACATAAGTGAATAGTAAACACACCTATAGCGGCTCCCCCAGCGTGGGTGTGCTCTGATGGAGAGGATAATAAAATGATTGACCTGTAATCCTTGGTTGTTGTTGTTCTCTTATTTGACTAACCAATCAGAATAGTACTTATCACGGTGTCATAGAGCTACGTATAAGCGTACATGTGTGATATCGCCGTTAAAACACGTCCATCTGGACCACACACACCCAGTCCAACTGTTGCAGAGCCATGACGGAGACCCATCCCTATGCCGCCACTCGCATTTTACAGCATGTGACCGTGGTTAACTCACTCATGGGTTACCGAGTAGTGGTTCGGTCCATGTTTGCAGATGGCGACAACGAGGGGTGATGCCAGATCCTGGAAGAGTTCACAGAAGCGGTCTTCGACTCGATGGCGCACACACACACACACACACGCGCGCACTCACTCACTCACCATCGTTAGTGCGTCCATGCCTTAGATGGGGGTTGGGCACGCCTCACGGGCAATTTGGACCACGGATGGTCCATCTCTACCCCAAACACCTTCCTTCACACGCCCAAAATGCCCACTTTGGATACTACTCCTATTGATGACATCTGACGTGGACATCCCTCATGTCGTCGTCTACACACCAAGGACTTCACAATGACACCTCATACGACGCATTCGGACCAAGAATGGTCCTTCAATCGCTCAAACACACTCCCACGCACGCCATGAATGACATCTTGATGTTACTACTGCCCAACTGAGCATGCGTAGCGCAATGTGACTTCCAACAAACATCATTCCATTCGTTGTCTACATGCAGACAGCTACAGGATGACACACAACACGGTCCATTCGAACCACGGATGGTCCATCTCTATCCCAAAAATCTCTCTTCACACCCCCAAAATGCCATCTTTGGCTACATGTACTTCTTCTACTGATGACCTCACCGATGACGTCACAGACGATGTGGACATCCCTCAAGTCGTGATCTACACACCGAGGGCTTCACTTTGACACCTCACACGACACATTCGGACCAAGAATGGTCCCTCAATCGCTCAAATATACCCATGCGCACCTCCAGAATGACCACTTTACTTACTACACCTCAACTGCCCATGCGCATATTGGCGCGACTTCCAATGAAAAACACGCCATTCTGACTCAACCCCACAAAAGCTTCACTAGGATACCCCAACCGGTCCATTTGGGGTCAAATATGGGTCCCTTGATTGCCCAAACATGTCATTTCCCACGTCCAAAATGACATCTTTCGTTACTACTGCCCAACTGCGCATGTGTAGCACAATGCGACTTCCAACAAATACCATACCATTCGTCGTCTACATGCAGAGAGCTACAAGTTGACACACCACACGGCCCATTCGAACCACGGATGGACCATCTCTACCCCAGACACCTTCCTTCACACCACCCAAATGCCCACTTTGGCTACTACTCCTATTGATGACGCCATCAATGACATCACAGATGACGTGGACATCCCTCAAGTCGTAGTCAACACCCCGAAACATGGAAAATGACGGAGACACCAATAGCTAGCATCATGCCAAGTTTTAGGCTTCTGACACAAATCAAACAATGAACTAAGGTAATTTCAGTATTTGGCCATTATTATGGTGGCCATCTTGAATTTGGCGGCCATGTTGGAAAGAAATTGTGTGGGTCTTTATCAGAAATTGATCGGGTCATCATTGGCTACTACTATGCCAAGTTTCGTGCTTTTACCTCGAAGTGTAAATAAAGAACAGTATTAAGAGAAGCAACTCTGCCTCGAGGATGACGTGCAAGAAAATAGGCTAGTTATCTCCCTTAATGCGTGTTCCTTCTAACAGTTTACCATTGTCAAATCTATAATATTCGCTTGCCCATTAGCATAGGAGCTAACCAGGTTTTCATGTCTTCACCCAGCCATGCTTCCTCCATATTCAGTCACAGGAACAGCCCGAGACCACTAAGCTACATGAGCCGTACGGCTCTATCCGGCAATAAAAAACCCTTTCCCAAAATTTTGGGCAAACAGTGTGATAGCCGTGTGGAACTGAGATTTCTCCGTCCTCAAACATCAACGAGTGACACGAAACGGTTTGTAGCGCTCAAATCAGGTGACCAATACGCTTGGAAATTCAATGTGTTTGAAAACGGAGTACAAAGATGGCTCCTCACGGCTATCAAACTGTTTGCCGAACTCGATAAAAATAGTGGCCAGAAAGTGGGAAGGACCAGGTTAGGACCAACCGTCAGAGTTCGGTATATCAATATCTGATATTACCACGATCGAATTCACTTTTATTGATAAATTGATAGTTGGAATATGACACTAATATCTTTTCGCATCTCTGAGAATAACATTGACGATTTTACATTCAAAGATTTGCATAAATTAATTTATTAAAAAAGACAGGCGCACGTTTTGCTACTTTCGCGGTGTATTTCCTTTGAATACTTGCTACCAATAATTAATCAGTGACATGAAAAGATGCGTCAAATAATAAAACTTCATTTCAGGATCGTACTTTTAGAAATTTCGTTAATTTAAAAATCTCACAGTTCGGCAGAAAACACGATTTCGTGAATAACTTCTACAAAACAATTTTACAGCTGATGATATTCTTAGTAAGCGCATATAGTTTGGTCAGTACACAGTAAATACCAGACGTTTTTATTTCGACGCTTCAAAAACACTTGCCAGACACACTTAATAAACATGTCAAGGCGTTTTACTGTAAAACAGTTACGTTTTTTGAAAACGGAAACACTTATATGACAAACACCAACCGTTTCCACTAAAACGCCTGTGTTTATAATTTCTTTCGAGAATCAACACAGCTGGAAAACACTTGCGTTGATAAGTTTTGCACTAGTGTTTTTATTTAAAAACATCACCGTGATTAACAAAAACGCACAACGCGATTATCTCCAGACACACTTATTAGACACGTCATCCGTTTTTACCCCCGTCGATCAGACGGAGGTCTACGAGCGCAACGTGAAATCTCCCGCCAAATAATTGTCATATGGGGAACCCACGACTCATAGTATTTCCAATAGTGATCGTCATGGTTCCCGACGAAATCTTGAGGCATATTTCTTTGGACACAATTGAAATAATGGGGTTCTCCATTGCAATGCATTGCAGTGGGCCTTGCTTCTGTAGTCGGGTTCCACCTCAATCTCGAAACTAGAGCTATCCGGTCCTGTGAACCTCAAACGACCTTGCCAAATCAGGTCAGATTTCTCATCAATTTTCTCTCCCCCCTTTGGCTAAACTACACCCTTTCTCTCCCTCTTTTCCCCATCAAACGAAAGCTTGTGAAAATCTAGGAGGCAGGAAATATTCCCTTTCCACCAGCAAATACGTTATTAGGCTCTATTTCCCGAAATAAAATTTACGGTGGGGAAGGTCACCAAGGTCGCGCAAACCAAGATGTCAGCCGCCGTACGGGAGAATTATTTACTGTGAGTCACTTCCAATATTCGAAATATTTAGTCATATTTATTCATAGTGTATATATTTTTACACTGTTCCAGCTTTTATTTTTCCCCTTTCGTATGTCACCATTATTACTGATCGCTAATCTCTCCCTGATCAACCAA
>JAVTVY010035458.1:0-14867 GCA_036873755.1 Hanleya hanleyi | reverse complement strand
TTTTCAGGAAAATTTTTACATACACCCACCCTGGAACTAGGGGGAGATAACTCTATTGATAGACAAGCCCCGTTAAGCCCGGCGACCTATATACCCCGCATACCCCATATAGGCATTTCCCAGGTTTTCGATAAAGTCCGTGTTCCGTATTTTTTTTTTTCAGGAAAAATTTTACATGCACCCACCCAGCCATCAAATACCCCTTCACCTAGGCTTCACGTTGATACCTCACTCGACCCCATTCGACCATTGGGGGCTCCCCTAGATGCCAAAACGTCTATTTTCATACCAGATACCGCGCATGCGCAGAATGCCGCTATTTCAACCCCACACCAGTCCATTAGATGCCCCTTCATGAATGCTTCACTTTGATGCCTCACTCACGGCCCCATCGGTCCACTGGGGCTCCCCTAGCTCCAACACGTCTATTTTCATACCCTTCGGCCACGCGCATGCGCAGAATGCCGATAGTTCAACCCCACACCCAGTCCATCAGATGCCCCTTCACATAAGCTTCACTTTGATACCTTACTCGACCCCATTGGTCCATTAGGGGCTCCCCTAGCTCCAACACGTCTATTTCCATACCCTTGGGCCACCGCGCATGCGCAGAATGACCCTAATTCAACCCCACACCCAGTCCATAGATGCCCCTTCATGGATGCTTCACTTTGATACCTCACTCGACCCCATCGGTCCACTAGGGGCTCCCGTAGCTCCAAAAAGGCTATTTTCATACCCTTCGGCCACCGCGCATGCGCAGAATGACCCTAATTCAACCCCACACCCAGTCCATTAGATGCCCTTCATGGATGCTTCACTTTGATACCTCACTCGACCCCATCGGTCCACTAGGGGCTCCCGTAGCTCCAAAAAGGCTATTTTCATACCCTTCGGCCACCGCGCATGCGCAGAAGGTCGATATGTCAACCCCACTCCCAGTCCATTAGATGCCCCTTCATGAATGCTTCACTTTGATACCTCATACGACTCCATCAGTCCCACTGGGCTCCAGCTCAAAAAGGCACCTTTCCCTTCATTACACCGCACGTGCGAAGTGACCCTAATTCAACCACACCCAGTCCATTAGATGCCCCTTCATAGGATGCTTCGCTTTGATGCCTCACTCGGCCCATCCATTATTGGTCACTAGAGGCTCACGCCAACTCCAAAAGTATTTTTCATACCCTTGGGCCACCGCGCATGCGCAGAAGGCCGATATTTTAACCCCACACCCAGCCCATTAGATGCCCCTCACCTAAGCTTCACTTTGATACCTCACTCGACCCCATCGGTCCACTAGGGGCTCCCCTAGCTCCAAAAAGGCTATTTTCATACCCTTCGGTCACCGCGCATGCGCAGAAGGCCGATATTTCAACCCCACACCTAGCCCATTAGATGCCCCTTCACCTAAGCTTCACTTTGATACCTCACTCGACCCAATCGGACCATTTTATCTAGGGACTACTTTTTCTCCGCGGAAGCTTTTTCCCGGGACCGAATTACCGCCAAAACCACGGCCAAACCGCATCACCGCGGATGAATACATTTTTTTTTTTTTTTTTTGCCGGAACTTTTTTTTTTTCTATGCACTCATTGATCGCGGCCATCTTGTACCCACCTCCCCCATGGCGGCCATCTTGTACCCACCTCCCACATGGCGGCCATCTTGTACCCACCTCCCACACATCACGCATGCGCACACCCCCAATAACCCCCCAATGCCCATACACTTATGACGTCACACCATAACATTGGCGGCCATCTTGTACCCACCTCCCACATCTCACTCACACTCGCGGCCATCTTGTACCCACCTCCCACACATCTATATATAGAGCGATAGATATCTTGATTATCATGATTTGTGAACATTGGCGGCCATCTTGTACCCACCTCCCACATCTCACTCACACTCGCGGCCATCTTGTATCCACCTCCCACATCATGACACTCGCGGCCATCTTGTACCCACCTCCCACATCTCACTCACACTGGCGGCCATCTTGTACCCACCTCCCACATCATGACACTCGCGGCCATCTTGTACCCACCTCCCACATGGCGGCCATCTTGTACCCACCTCCCACACATCACGCATGCGCAACCCCAACCCCCCCAATAACCCCCCAATGCCCATACACTTATGACGTCACACAAGGTTCTGCGCATGCGCAGTGAGGGGGTATCTCATCAATTTGCGTTATGTATACTACTAACGGCGGTAATGCGTTATAATTAACAGAGGCAAAACATCGACAATGCGATAGAGAATTTCCTTTATAACTGGAATCCGATTATCTTTCGATGGGGACAATTTTCAACTGGTGTGGAGCAATTTGTGGATCAGAAAGCAGGTGTCCTCTGACGAATATAAAACTTTGTGAACACACAAGCTAGCCGACAGGTAGGAAGTGCCTGTGGGAAGGAAAATTGTTTGGAAGCGAGATTCGAGATACAAAAAAAAAACAAAGTAAAAATACTTGGTAACATGTAGCTCGTTATTGAGTTGATACTGATGGCAAAAAGCATCCATCGCATGGAGCAGCGAGCAAGCGCATGGTAAAGGAACAGATGTACATCTTGCATTAAGATAGCACATGAAACCTCGGGATCAGTTCGAGGTTCCGATGAGCATACAGGTCCAGACCTCTGAGTTCGTCTATCTGTATACGGGAGAGAGAATCAGCGAACACATGAACTTTTCAGGGACATGGATAGCAAAGACCTCAATATTAATTGTTAAACAAGATAGGACCAATCGTCTCAACAACGCCATTACCTGGGTTACTTGCAGGGTTGTTTTTGATAATTCCACGGATAGGACAACTGGACACAATTCCAACAGAATGATATCCTGATATCGCCACGGATCATTCCAGGAACCATAAAACATTGAGCGTGCAATACTGCCCCATAACCTAACCTTGCTGCGGCGTCAAGGAAGTAAGACATACCATTTTATGAGTACAGGAAAGATTCACATAGCAGCAGATCATCTTTCATCTGGCGAGTCAAGCAGATGTGATAGTATGGCTTTTAATCCATATGGACAGGTCAGCCATCCGGCATAAGAATGCTCTACCAGGTACACTCACCCAAACTGTATCTGAGATTATGGAGAGTGATGTTTTTCGTAGGACCGACAATATTTTAGGATTCCAGTTTCTGGCATCGTTGTAAGTTCTCAAGAGGCAGCCGCACTTCACATTTTATAGTCCCGGGTATGCATTTCGCAGCCAATGAAAGGTAAGACTTCAGAGGGGCCAGGAGTTATCATGGACCATTGGAGACTCCTATATCGTCACACATGAGGAAGGTCTCTAACTTGGCTTTACATGCCGATGTTGAGGGATTGATAATCAAGTAATCATCGAGGACGTGTACTCTTTGTTTTACGCCTAGCTTGGTTCTGGCTGACCAATCAATCGCAAAATTAGATGATTCAAATAAGCTATACGATGAAGATGCTCCCATTGGTAACAAAGACCATGAAAGCACACGGCACGTCAGATGAAACACACAAAATGATATTGGAAACGGATGTACCGGAATGAGCCTAAAGGTAGATTCAATCCGCCGGAATTGCTGTTTTCTTTCTTTGGAACTATATAAGACTGAGCTCTTAGTCGTCATCTGGTCCCACATATTTGTTTTATGAATAAGAACTTACATTTTATTAATACTTTTCCCGTTTCTTCTATCTAACGCTCACTTATTTCATCACTTCCCATCAAAATAATTGATGAGACTAAGAGTACGTAATTGCTCCTGGATATTTGTATCTAATGCCACTCAAACCGGTGCCAGGAGACGTCTTGGGCATGTCATTCAAGATGTCCACAAGAACAACTGCAATAAAAGTGTGACTGAGATACAAATCATCACAGGGATGGTTCTTGTGATGTATTTAGATATGCACTCAGAATATTGGCCTGTCGAGTCATTGATTTCTTCTCAGAACGCCGGTCTCTTTTTCCACCACCTTTATATGTTGCATTGAATTGTTATCTGTGTATGGTGAGATTATTTTGGGGACGAAACGTCCCCAAGGCTTGTCCTCAAATCAGTGTGATTGTAGAGAGTGATTGTGGTAAACATAGTGGAGAATGAAGCGTTTGGTCGGCGTCGAGCCTCACATACTTTTGTTCTGAATAAGAATTTGTATTCTACTATATTTTCTCCGTTTGTGTCGTTTCTTCTGTCTAACGGTCACATAGTTCACCACTTTCCATCAGATGAATTAATAGGGCTCTGGATATTCGTATCTAATGCCGCTCAAACCGGTGCAAGGGGCCATGTGGGCATGTCATTCAAGATGCCCACATTTACATCTGCGATAAAAGCGTGACTGAGATTCAAATCATTACAGGGATAATTTTCGGTACTTTGGAGGTGTTTAGATACAACTCAGAATATTAGACTGTGGGATCATATGACTTCTTGTCAGAACGTCGGCATTTTTTTCTCAGCATCTTTATATTTCACATTCATTTGTTATCTGTATATGGTGAGATTCTGCTGTTGGGCTTTCGTCCCAGCGGCTTGGCCTCTTCTCCAATCGTTGTGAGTTTATATATAGTTTGTGACTGGTTCACATGGTGGAAAATGAAGCGCTTGGTCGGCGGTGGGGCTCACAGACTGCATAGTACTAATATTTTCCCCGTGTGAGTCGTTTCTTATATCTAACGGTCACATAGCTCATCACTTTCCATCGTTGCTCTTAGATATTTGTATCTAGTATCTCTCAAGCCGATGTCAGTGGCCGTATGGGGATGTCATACAAGAACAATGATGAGCCGCCGGATAGTTTCCTAACCACTAGAGTTGGGTGATGATTGACACCGCGAGCACAACGCATAAGTATAATATAAGTTATCCTGTCCCTGCGAGTTTGATACTGAATTTTATCCTGTTTCCTGGCGAAAATGCCACACGACCGCGAAGCGAGAGTGTGGCATTCGCCAGGAAACAGGATAAAATTCAGTATCAAACGAGCAGAGACAGGATAACGAATTTATTTCTACGAGCAGCCAAAAACCGTGAACGCGGAGAGAATTTTGAGTATAGAGACGGGGAGGGAAGACAAGCGAGTAGTATATAAAGGACGGCAGAGCGCACATTTTGCCGGGGGAGATAACTCTTGCATCCACCAGGGGGCGCTGTTTTGACCTGTGAACATGATAGGACATGTACTGACCTGTCTGTGGGGTTTTCCCCACAATATCGTTCACGGAGGTGACCGAAGAGACACGGAGGTGACCGAAGATGTCACGGAGGTCATCGAAGAGACACGGAGGTGACCGAAGAGACACGGAGGTGATCGAAGATGTCACGGAGGTCACCGAAGATGTCACCGAAGATGTCACGGAGGTCACCGAACAGTCACGGAGGTCACCAAGGATCTCACGGAGGTCACCGAAAAGACACGGAGGTTATCGAAAAGACACGAATGTCACGGAAAAACGTATAAAAGTGGGAATTTTTAGGGCATTGCTGCATTCATCGGCCTATCTACGGTCGCAGAGCCATGACGGAGACCCAGCCCTATGCCACTCGCATTTTACAGCATGCGACCGTGGTTAATTCATTCACGGGTTACTGAGCAGTGGTTCGGTTCATGTTTGCAGATGGCGACGACAACGCGGGGCGACGCCAGATCCTGAAAGAGTTCACAGAAGCGGTCCTCGACGGAGTGCACTCGATGGAGAGGTGTGCCATCACTCACCACTACTGGACTATGACAACCATCCTTGATGCCCGGGCTATGGACCACGAGCGCTCACGCCGGAACCAGCGACGGCTGGTTGGCCTAGTCATGGTCTGTGCCCCATTCACCCTGTCGCTGCGGCATTGACAGTGGGACCTCACCATAAATACGAGAGACAGTCACAGTGTGCGTCATTCACCCTTCGTCATTGGGTCAACCATGTCACCAGTCCTACGAGCCATCCTGCCCCTTACACCCCAAGTGGGGTTACACGTCTATGAAGATAAAGTCACCCTCGTGGAAGACCGGGATGTCTGTGGGTGGGGTCCGGAGTCCACATCGACTACGGTTACCCTACACCGTGATGGCTGGACCAAATTTAAACGGCTGTTGAGCGGTGAGCTCGACGGAAACCTCATCCACCTCGAGAACGTCAACTACGTACACCGTGGACCCTTCTTTGCCCGTGTAGGGCGTTACCACGATCCTACGCAAAGCTTCACCCTAGACCCTGACCTGTGGACAGCCTTGGAGAAAGTGGTGCCTATTGTGGACCAGCTGTTTACACCGGACAAGCGGTCATCAGACCAGTTGGGGTGGGCTCGTGCTATTGAGGACGCGCTGGCTGAACCCAATGAACAACTGTCTAGCAATGAACCAGACGACGAGGCTATAGACTATCTGGCTAGACTCAGTCAACCAACACAACGGTGGTAGAAACTTCGACCTCGTTATAAATAAGCGATACTCTCCGGGTCCATCATCATTTTGTCACCATGAAGCGCTGGGAGAAGGTGTTGGATAACTTATACTACAGTCCCGACAGTCCGGCTGCGTATAGTGCATTGCGGCTCTCTTTCGAGCGGCCAAACCCCAGGGAATACAACGTGCCCAAGTCCGAGATTGGTTAAGAAAACAAGACACCTATACCTTACATCGAGCTGCCCGTCGCCATTTTCTACGGAACCGGGTCATCGTGGGAGGACTAGATGCCCAATGGCAAGAGGATTTGGTCGATATGAGTGCCTTTGCCAAACACAACGATGGGAATCGGTATATCTTGACGTGCATCGATATCCTGTCAAAGTATGCGTGGGTGGTACCCATCCCGACGAAAACGGGGGCGAATCTCATAGCGGCGTTCAAGGACATCTTCAACACTGGACGCAAACCCTTGTATTTACAAACCGACGAAGGCACGGAATTCCTCAACCGACCGTTCCAAGCCTTTCTCAAGAAACAGAAGGTCTTCTTCTTCCATACCTACAACGAGACCAAGGCTTCCGTGGTGGAAAGGTTCAACAGGACATTCAAAGGCCGCATGTATAAATATTTCACCTATAAGAATACAAGACGGTACATCGATGTTCTCCCGAAACTTGTCAGTGGTTACAATCGAGCCTATCACCGGAGTATACAGAGAGCCCCCATTACCGTGACCCAACGCAATGAAGCCCAAGTCCGGCGTGTCTTGTACCCCATACAATCGCAACGAGCACCGAAGGAGATGTTCAAGGTCGGGGACCCTGTACGGATCAGTAAAGTCAAGGGCAAGTTCGAGAAAAGTTACTTGCCCAACTGGAGCGATGAGCACTTCCTGATTAAACGGCGCTTACCCCGACAACAGCGAGTCTATGAACTGGAAGATCTTCAAGGGGAACCGTTGTAAGGCACGTTTTACGAGATGGAATTACAGCCTGTCGTTATAAAGCAGATTTTGAAAACCGAACGTCGACGTGGCAAACTGTTTCATTTCGTCAAATGGCAAGGCTGGCCCAGTTCCTTCAATTCCTGGGTCGCGGCCAACCAGGTGAAACGACTATAAAGCCAGACACCACAGCCATCATCCTTCATTCCACGTTCGACCATGAACACAGCGTCTCCCAAAACGCGCAAAGCGCAAGTGGGCTTTGTAGCCATAGTGCTAACCCTGCTGAGTGTGTTGTACGGAGGTGTGTTTTACGACGTAGCCTATCTCAGCACTCTACTCAACCAGCCTAGAACTCCAGCCGCCAGTCAAACCAGTCTGCAGAGAGCACCAGACAACCTCGTATCGAGCCCAGTCACCAACACACCCTGTGTAGAAGCCACATCGAGCGCCACACCAAGTATACAGTCAACACCGAGCTCCACACCAAGTACACCAAGTACGTCTGAAGACCCACCGGATTTCATCTCTCACAGTGAACAGACAACGGCGACCGACGTTGTACCTACCACTCCAGTTCACTCGTACCAAATTTACAAGAGCGGGTTACCACGACAGCGGATACACCTCCAACCATGGACCCCCGTTGGCAACATCCCTTCACCTGCGTCATCGCAGGATCGACGGGTTCCGGCAAAACGCACTTCGTCAGGAAGCTCCTCGAACACGCCGACAGCATGATCACTCCACCCATTGCCCGAGTCGTGTGGTGTTACGGAGAATGGCAGGCATCGTATGCAGCAATGCCCCACATCACGTTCGTGGAAGGACTACCTAAACTGACCGATTTGGAACCGGACACCTTAGTCGTTCTGGATGATCTGATGGCGGAGACGGACAGTCGGGTCACCCAACTCTTTACCAAATGCAGCCATCATCGACGGCTCAGCATCATCTACATTATGCAGAATCTCTTCAGTAAAAACAAAGAACATCGGAACATCAGCTTAAATGCCCACTACATGGTGGTCTTCAAAAATCCGAGAGATACCACTCAACTGCTGCACCTGGCGAGACAGATGTATCCGGGCCGCACTGCGTTTGCGTTGGAAGCCTTTAAAGATGCGACAACCCCTCAGAGTATATGCTCTTCGACCTGAAGCAAGCCACCGCCGACCACCTTCGACTACGCACCGGAATCTTTCCGGGAGAGACTCACTACGTGTACATGCAAAAATAATGTAAACACACCCACAGTGGTTCCCCCAGCTGGGGTGTGTGTGTTTGAAACTCGGGTTTGACCAGGGACTCCCAATCCGCATTAGACACGGCCATGTAGGCAGAGCCTGTATCCATCTCCAGGAGTTGCCAATCGGATGGGTGGAAATACACACCCATGAAATCATACAAAAACTGGAGCATCCTCAGCTTGGCCACCTGGTATACCATACATCCAGTTTGGAGGGGCAGGTTGTAACGAATGGTCTTTTTGGCTGAAGTGACTTCATACGCATCGTCATCGATGACGTCGACGGACCGGAACAGAGGCGAGTTGATCTTTTTGCGGGCTTGTGGTGTAGTACAGATATTGACGTTGACATGCTTATCTTGGTTAGTGACCGTTTTGCCATAATAGCCTTTGCCCGTGAGCTTCCACGATTCACCGATGACGGCCTTACTGGGATCTCTATCACCTTGACGACGGACAGACGTCACGATGTCGGCATTCCGCGCAAAACAGGCGTTGGGTATATACTGTATCACTTGGTACACGCGCGTCACTTCGAGGCCGTGGCTCATGCACCACTGTAGTAGCGGGGTACCCAGCAAGATTTTCTCTCCCCACATGCTCCCAATCAGCATTCGACGAGGTTGTTGAAGTACGTCATGTTCCTCAGCATGGCGCCCATGGTCTCTCCAATGTCAGCCCGACTCACCAGCGTGTTCTTGAAAATAGGCGGGCACTGGGCGAATCGTGGCTTGAGATTGTCGGGAACATGGAGGTCGCATTCCACAAATCCATACAGGGTCCCGGAACGAACGGCGTCGAACAGCTGTGGCAGGGTCAGGAGTGGTCGGCGACTGAGGGGGTACTCGCGCGCTTTAAGGAAGTCGCGTAAGTGTGGGAGGGCCTGGCACATGGTGTGAAATTCACACTCCCACAGTTCGATAAGATCGTACCCCAACTCTTTGACGTAATCTCCATTCTCCACCACTTCTGCCCGTAATTTTTCTGCCGATTTCCCACGTCGTTCGTTGAAGCGTCCAGCGCTGAAATGACATTCATGGCCGTGCCAATAGCAGCCGTAAAATTGAAATACGGTGGGCTTATTGTGGATAATAGCAAACCCATCGACGGGGAGTCGACGATCTCCTATCCGCTTCTCTGTGGCGTTGGTTTGATGGCGTATATAAATTCCCCGTCGATCGGCTTCCCAATCCAACCACTGGTCAGCGAGATGTTTGTACGGTGTACGTTGAGGTGTGAAATGCCGGCCGTCCGCCAACCAGCGCGCATATTGACCGCTGGGCATGGGTTGTGCAAGAGACCACAGATACAGGGCATTGGCATCGAATCCAATGATTTTGGCACAGGGTTTTCCACCGGGGAGAGTGGTGAAGTCTTTCTCGTGGTAGCGATGAAAAATAAGACTGGGCCCGCCGACGATGTTCTGCTTTAGGCAATCATACATGTCCGCAGCCGATATGTTCTCTTGCACAACTTGCTCGAAGCGCTTTCATCGCCTGGACAGTTTGCGTTGTCACACACGTGCACGCCACGAAGTACCCATGCATACATGTGCGGATTGTGATATAGACTTTAAGCATCCCAGTCAATTGAGACGTCACCGAAATGTCATACACGGATCACGCTCGCCACTCTCGAGACCGGATATTTTATCTTCTATGGGAATGCATCTGAGAATAGAAGAACCCATGGAGGCCGATTCGCCGCCGCGTATTGAAGAGCCGATGGAGATTGATCTCAGTGTTGAATGAGAGAAGTAAGAGCTTATGTCGCTGACGTCCGCGCCTACATCTGGGTTCTTGACGTCCGCGCCTACATCCGGGTTCTTGTCGCTGACGTCCGCGCCTACATCCGGGTTCTTGTCGCTGACGTCCAAGTTGAACTGATTGTGCTAAAAATAGATCACCAGCTAGCTTGCTATGAAAGGGAAGCGGCCTGGCCGTTTCATCACACACTCTGTCAACCACCAAGATGTTCACTTGTACTACGTGCTCGAAATCATTCACTCGTCTGCACGACTTGCGCCGTCATGAGGCTACCAAGCACGCCGGAACCACCCGGTATAGCTGTACGATATGTACACTGTCGTTTCAGCGCCCGGATCATTTACAGCGCCATGAACGTTCAATTCATGGGCCACCCAAGCGTCCATGCGAAGAATGTGGTCAACTCTTCAAACGACCCAGTCAGTTAAGACGGCATGAGCGTTTGATTCATGGTCCGTCACCACGGCATGAGGGACAACTTTCCACTAAAGAGGCACCCAGGAGGGTCAGACCTAGTGAAGATGAACCCGGGGAGACGAATGCCACTGGTGATGCGATCACGGAGAGCCTGCCTAAACCCACAGTTCAGAAGAGCCTAGATATCCAGCCGGTCCCTAGCATTACTGTTCCCAGTCATACGCCTGACAACAACGAACATTTTCTGGAAGATGCGGTGGATGTTCCCAGCGATCTCTTACCCGAAGATCATCCAGTGAGTGAGATGTATCGACGCCATTTACCCATGATCCGACACTGTTTCCACCGTCATCGCCCTATGTTGGACTTGTACAATTTCCGACTGACCGACCTCGCCCGTCTACGCAGCTACGTGGAAGCCATCTTCAATGACCAACCTACGTCCTTCACATTAAATGTAGCATTTGGGTACATCTTATGCCATAAGATGACGCGTGAATTGTGCTTTTTCTATTCCAGTGCCATCAACCCAGTGTACGACCATCCTTTCACAATCACCAATCGGGCGTCGCTAGAGACGATGCTGGCCCAACTGGACACTGTGGATCCCTTAGAATGGGCCTATGAACAGCGTCCCAACACCAAGTGGATAGTGGAGAGGGTCACCAATGTTACGTTCTTCGTGGTTAAACTGACCCATCACCCCCATCGGATGAATGTATTCACCCATGCAGTGATAAATACTCAGAATACGCCTCAACGGTATCCTGGCCTGCCTGACGACGATTAGAACAAACGATTCAGAGCGAACATGGCCGAAGATGAAACTTTCTGAAATGGCGACTTCTGATTGGACAAGAACAGCCGATAATACATCTAACGGACAGGAACGAATTTGACAGATGCAAATGGCGGCCTTTGATTGGACAAGAGGCTATTTGTATTGTAAACATACCCAACGCGACTCCCCCAGCGTGGGTATGATGTACTGGAGGGAAAAATAAAATGATTGACCTGTCATCCTTGTTGTTGTTCTCTTACTGTCTCTTCGGTCACCTCCGTGTACGATATTGTGGGGAAAAACCCACAGACAGGTCAGTACATGTCCTATCATGTTCACAGGTCAATTGAGCTGGTAGATGCAAGTTATCTCCCCCGGCAAAATGGAGGTTTAAATACTCGCTCTCTACCCTGTGACCTCCGTGACATCTTCGGTCACCTCCGTGTACGACATTGTGGGAAAAACCCCACAGACAGGTCAGTACATGCCTTGATCACGTGATCGTCACGTGACCACCCCTTTAAATTTTACCCGGGCGAACAAATAAGTAGGTCAATATGAGTTTAAATGCCGTTTATATACTACTCAAGCGGCCAACAATAACGTAAAAAACGGCTTATTGCGGGGAATATCTGATATCATTTTTGAAATCAGCACAGAGAGCACTTGTCATATTCCCGACGAGAAAAGACACAATATCACAAATATTTTTTTTTTACCAAACAACATTCCATGCAGAAAATGTTCAGTGATGTCGCAATGTCGGCTGTGATTTTAGGTGATATATTTTGACAACATGAACGAACCGTGTGAACATAAAGTAATTTGTAAAAATTGTCAACTTTAAAACTCTTAAAACTCGCACAGTTTCTCGCACAGAATGTCCTTGACCTCAAATTAATAATGAATATTCATGAAGGTTCGTCACGAAATTAGGTCACCGGGCAAACGTGGCTCAACAGTTTGAGGCGCGGTCATTTCGAAAGTCAGTGCTGATGATAGTGTATATTAAGATGTGTGATGTTGCATCCGTGGAATACAGGCATAGATGAAGTAAGTGGCTGTGGTAACTGATTGTAGTCACACAGGATATCACTTAGGTTGATCCCACGGAGATGAAATTCGGCTGTGTCGAAGGAGGAGGAGGCTGCAAGTGAAACCAGGGGACCGTGTACCGGTGCAACTCAACTCGTTACGACAGGAGGCTGTTGTCTGACTGGCACAAGCGCGGACTTTCACCCAGGTTTTTTTTCTGTAATGCTCTTCCCATCTGCATTTTCTCTTCATCTCCAACACGCTGGTATACTGCCAACGAGGCCACGCTGAATATGGCCAGTTACGGACATTATTTGGGCAGGACCAAACTTATTTTTGGACAGGACAGTGGCTCCAGTGGCACGAATTGAGTGGTTGCAGTATAGTTGGCGGATACCTCGCACATTTTGCTGAGAGATGGCATGAATTTCTGTAGAGTGTTGACACCTATGGGTATGTTACAGAACCAGGATTCATCCTCCACATAAACTATCAAGAGGTCTCTGCCAGAGACGTTCATTCTGAGGGTGTAATTTGGATATGTACCGGTACTTGATGTACGATGCAACGGGACAAAGAGGATTTTCAGGGCTCTCTGGCATGATGGCCGTGATAAGTTCTCGGTCCCCTTCCTAGCTCCGGTGTAGCCTTGTTCCATACTACGTGAGAACAACGCTACGGCTGCAAGCCAGTCACCAGATCGAGTTGTTGAGAAATTGCCGTACGGGCAATATTCGCCAGACCAATTGACCATAACCAATAAAATAATTCGATTCTATGTCCACTTACCTTTCATAAAAATCCTTGTTTATGAGTGACCGTCCGTTTTTAGCTTGGCAACAGATCGAAACTCGGACGAGAGGGGGTAAAACTGTCCACATCGCCGCCATCTTTACATCGATAAGTTTTACATGGACAGTATAACCCCCTCGTCCGAGTTTCGATCTCTTGCCAAGCTAAAAACGGACGGTCACTCATAAACAAGGATTTTTATGAAATGTAAGTGGACATAGAATCGAATTATTTTATTGGTTATGGTCAATTGGTCTGGCAAATATTGCCCGTCCGGCAATTTCCCAACAACTCGATCTGGTGACTGGCTTGCAGCCGTAGCGTTGTTCTCACGTAGTATGGAACAAGGCTACACCGGAGCTATCCCCTTCCTGGTGATTTTTGGTGAGTTCATCTTTTCTTTTTTCCGCATATTTGAGTCCAGCTTGATTCTTGTGAACACACCTCAAATGTAGACTTCGTCATTAGATGCATGTTTTCAGCACCTCGCCTAAAGAAGTAGAGGCGAATATCAAATTGAACCTTGTTAGCCAGTCCACATGGAGTTTCGGGGCTTGTATGGAGCGATGTGTACAATTTTCTTAGATCCGTTTCAGAAATTGTAGGGTGGTGTTTAGCTAAATAATATATAGCCCTCGCGAGTATGAGGGATATAGTTCGGCCCCAGTCACCTCCAGCGAGGGTTTTAGATAATTTTATTACGAATCACCCACCTCTGAAACTGCCGTACATCTAATCTCTATCCCCTCCTGCGCACTATTTTAAAATTTTGCGCACTATTGTGAAATAGTAACGAATATATCAGAATCATTTATTTGCACAGATATGCCACAGAGGGCCAAAGGCAATTACACACAAGACAAAAACATAACAGTACAGTAACAGCAAGGTCCGTAGATACAAATCTATATGAAATATTAACCTGTCTAGTATGTAACGACAGATACAGATGTACTGTGTATAGTATATTATAGAGAAACAGATGCTACTCCCTGATAACGAGCAAATGTATTCAAGAGCTCTGCACTGATGATACCTGTACATTAAGACTCAAGTCAGTGACAAGAAGGGTATATTATAAACCAAATGAGTATTACTCGTCAGTTAACGTTGGTTGACAATACGATCAGTATAAGTAGAGAAGCACTCCGCTGTATACACTGCTAGAGCTTGGACAATAACTGGATTCTTCGATCGCATTAGATATATAAACATGGCATCATTGCTCATAGATTGTATACCTGGGGATACATTCTGTAACTTGGAAAATAAAACCATTCTTCTATCAAGGTGACGCCTACACTCAAGTAAAAAGTGTAGCTCAGATTCTACCATATTACAATGTGTACAAAGTCTGTCACATCTGGGTGGTTTAGGCCTTAAGTATCTACCCCTCTCGATCTGCAGCGGATGTGCGCTTATGCACAGTTTAACTAAAGCAGATCTCAAAGATTTATTACGGATATTTA
>JAVTVY010035457.1:0-15071 GCA_036873755.1 Hanleya hanleyi | reverse complement strand
TTTTAGAGAGTGATGTTTATGCGGTCTTCAGTCAAGACAAATATATCTAAAATGTGTTTTTGCTTAATCAGGACAGATCTGTGAATAACCACAACACAAGTAGTATTTTGGACCCTATATGATCCAGATCTTATAGGATTTGCAATTTTATATGATCATATACGATTCAATATCAGTTCACAACACCCAAGTAATGTTCTCCATATTTGGCTGCTCGCAGTTGGAGAGAGAGATTTTGTACCACAAATCTCCAATCTGCTGCTCATGAGGCATCAAATATCAATTTTGGTAGTTTCATATGAAATTCATCTTAAATTTTAACTTGAATTTAATACAAACTCATGATTAATATTTTCAATAGCTATACTATATTACAATTGAATTGAAGGATTAATTTTATTTTCATATTGTGTGAATATTCTATCGTTATGTTGATATTTGACTGTGAAGTATTTTGAAATGTCACTTAGGAAATGCTAATAAAAATTGACAAAAAACCTAATTGCCATCCATCATAGTTCGATATCCAAACAAATGCAAGTTCACTGAAAACTAAATTTAAATATTCTAACTCAAATCGAATTCACTATTAATCTTCATCTGAAATTTATTAAAATTGGAATAAATCTATGAAGTTTTGAATATTTGATTGTTTGGAATTAAAGTTTTATTTAAAATTGAATTAAGGATGTCCGTAATTAACTCTTCGAATAATGTGTGTTGCTGCATTCATAATTGTGTAATATGAGGAATATAGGTCGGTGTGCATTGTTTAGCTGTTGACACTGTTAAAAAGACGGACCCATGCTCCATTTGATAACCTAGAAAACAAAGGGAATAGCCCAGGTTTTGAATCCTATTCACAAAAAAATTACATAAATAGTATTTAACTTTTTCCTATATTCTAACTCTTTGGAGACAATCACAATGTCTTTCAAAATTTATCAAATTGGATGAATGTTGCTGCACAAAATTCTCAGCTAGAAGACTTTTAAAGAAAATCCCTGTCGCTTAATCTAACTCAAACTGGCAAAAACTGCTGCCAAGAAAAAATCACCAGCAGACATCCCTTAAACCTTGATTGTCATCATTTCATTATGAAATATGTTTTGTTATCATTCAACTACTTGAAGATTCTCATGAATGAATGAACTTCTGATCAGTTCAAATGGTTTCCCAATCTAAATGGTATTTACAAAATCTCTCCACTTCAAATGGAGGGGAGATAACTCTGCTTGTTCACACTAGGTGGCGCTGAACAGAGACAAGAAAGATTTTTTTGCAATTATTTTATTAATAGCTGACTGATTTGAGGACAGTAAAAGTCATATTTCCGATTATATATGGCTGATGGAACAGACTCAGATTGATGGTAAGTACCTTTTGCAAATTGTAGGCTAAATTAGCATTCTAAAGTCTCCATTTGTTAAGTCTGGAATATTTTGGACTAGTTTACAATATATTTTAGTTATATAAGTAACTTTGTCAGGTTTGTATATTACACTGTAAATACAACAACCAAAACATTATACTGCCTTGGAAAGATTTATTTATCTCACCGATTTATGAAAGAAAGGGCTTGTTGGTTGATTTTCTCGTTTTCTCTAATCTCATGGGTAGGATAGTTATGCATGTACTTTTATTAAGCCCAGTGTAATTAACCTTAGATATAAAATGCTGTCTAACATATATTTCAATAGCTGAACAGACATGTATATTTTGTTAATTAAAATAACCGGTCAACCTCACAAGAATAGACCAGTTTGTCTTAGTGGTCCATTGTGTAAGGGATTAACCATGCTGGGTGACTCTTTGCACAGTTCGATGTGAGAAACCCAGAAGGGGGTGTTTTTACAATCTCATTGTGTCATAACCTGTACTGGTATACCTTCTACCTTCAATAGTCAAGCCATTTCAGATGTTTACATGACAAAATTGGCATAACATATGAATGAATTGATAACAGTTGATTTGTGATTCTTTCAAGTCCTGGCTTTTATTTCATACTGTCGGTTTCACAGTCTGAGCTTCCTGTCCTGTCAAATTGCATCTCTCCTCGCCCCACCATAATGAACAGTTTATCAATGATGTTTTTATTATGACGTTCACAGCTTCACTGTGGACTCTGGCGAAGGAATACAAATACACTTACAACACAGCTTTGCCCAGTTCGGGGTAGGCCTAATGTACCAGTGGTGTGTACTATTCCTGACAACCCGAACTTTGGATGCTTTAATTTGTCGAGCTAAGGGCTGATCTATATGATGCTACAAATTGTGGTTAGTATCGTCCATTAATTGTTCACTCCATTCAACACTCCATCGTATTCCTCTTACATATCAATATAAACGTAAATTGGTATTGTTGCTTTAAACTTTAATACGTGTTGTACCCCATTTATGTACTTTTCAATTGTGATGGTGGGCATGGTGGGGGGGGTTATCATGTACTGTACATTCTTTCATACACATTATCTGAACGAAGTCAAATGTCATTTATTAGAATTTCCAGGTTGTTTGGTTACGCATTGCATTGCATTTTCACATTGCTTATTTCAATATTTAAAGTTAGCACACAATTGATTTGAAAATTGTTGAGTTTATTTTCGAAATAAATCGCGATATGATATGGTAATAATTGTTTTCCCCACAGGAGATCAGAGAGCCTACAAAGAAGATGAGCAAGACAGTTTGTGATGCCCGGAAGAATGAGCCAAACAACATCCTCGAGAAATTAAAAAAGCAGCGACAAGGAAACCTTCCAGTGGCACCTGTTTATGACGAGTCAGATGATGTAAGTATAAATTCAACTATCATGACTATTCAGCTAAATCCCTAGGCTATTATCAAATAATTAATTATTTTGACCATTGAGAAGATTTCTCATTAATTGTCTCATCTATATTTACTGGTAAGATTTTAAATTTGTTTTTCTGCAAGTTTGCTAACCATTAAAATGCATATTAAATGACACTGACTTTTAATGGGTAACAAGCGATCACTTGTAAATAATCATTTAATGTAATTAATCTTAGTAAATAATAATTCAATGAGATTTGATCCTTTGTCAACATGATTCTGCAATTTATGACTATTAACATTCTGACTGAATATTATCAATCCAATTGTCAGTACACATTTTGTATCTTTTATTTCATCCAAGAAAGATGACCATGGACCTAATGAGTGCATTGTTCATGAGGAATGAAATGGCCTCCCATACTTTGACAGGGATGAAACCCAATGTGACAAGAGAGGTAGAGGTTAAGCCTGCAATTGACCAAGAAAATATCAAGCCATCCAAGGTAAAAACTTTTCTTCATAAATATTCCAAACATCTGATAATTAATCCCAAGTTCAATGACCATGTTTTTGATAGCTTATTGATTGAATATATTGAAATTCAGTGGCTAACTGCAAATTATTTCATTCTCTTACAGACTACTGCCTGAAGAAATTCCCAAGTTCCGTGAAAGTCATTCGGGAAGCAATGAAGTTGAAACTCAATGGCGAGCAGAAATTGTACGGAAAACTGATGGAGAGATTATGATGCCCTCATATGTTCCTCTGTTTATATCTCAAAAGTGCACATGTACATAATAAAGAAATATTTATTATATGTATTTGTTTGTTCTTCTTTCTATGCATTAGTTATTTACCAGATTATCTTTAACATAGCTGTGCTACATCCAAAACAAGCAATGTTTATGCTAATACATTTTCTGATGTATTTACTATTTTACAGCACAGGGGCATTTTGTATTTCATGGAGAGGTAGAGGCTAAGCCTGCAATAAAAGATGACCTATATCACTCATCCAAATATTCCTATAGAAACTTTATATCCTGTAGATTTCTAAGAATCCATTCCATAACTAAATTTTAAAGGATCCTATTAAAAAAATCCTACAAGATTTTTATCCTATTAAAAAATCCTATAGGATTTCAATCTTATAGGATTTTAATCTTATAGGATCCTGATTTCTAGGATCCTATTAAAAAATCCTATAGGATTTCAATCTTATAGGATTTCAATCTTATAGGATTTTAATCTTATAGGATCCTATTAAAAAATCTTATAGGATTTTGGGCCAAAATCTTATAGGATCCTATACGATTTTATCTTATAGGATCCTATAAGATTTTTTTGTAAGGGCAACTCCAAGTGTCTCTCACATACATACCATCTTGCACTTTGAGATAATTTTTCAGTGAACGAGAAATGTTCATTCGACAACGATATATATAGGCTAACTGGCCTATCACTCATTGGTCGGTTGACCTATATATGCGAACTGACGTATATACGCAACTTCGTGGGATTTCCCGGACCTGCTCATCGGTTTGTTTATCTGTCTTCAATCCCACAATGTACCGCGACCAGCGACACTCTGACATGTCTGATAAGGCTTATAAAATTATTGCATTTTTTCATCACAAAGTAGGGTTGTACCGAAATACTAGTAACTGTGTACATCTTTTTCTATCCTCAAATCGTGTAAATTATTAATTATGTGAAAAAATAACTTTGTATGCAGTCATTACTTAGGCGCCAGATTTCGTCACATTGATTATTTTTGCAACTCTAGTACAATCTCATTCCGTCACCATCGTCAGAGATATGTCACCTTCTAAATATTATCTGCTTCCAATCGGGCGGCTAAGGTATAGTCTCAGACTCAGTACAATTTGTGTCAAAAAACATAAACGTTCGTGTGAATGTGTCAAAAATATTCTCACCACCAAACCAGACTTCTGCACAGACAAATTCTGGGTGACGTCATGTCAACAGCCCTGTCACTGATTCACTAACATTTCGGAAACCATAGTCGACCGCGACAACAAGCAGTAATTCGCAAAATACGAAGGTTTCCAATTTGTCAGTTGCGCTGTCAGCGACAGAATCAGAATCAGAATCAGAATCAATTTATTATACCAAACATCCCAGTTGGGACAGTGCATAAAACTAACAGACAATAAACATCAATATAGGCTACAAGGCCTCTAGCTAAATAATATATAGCCCTCAAGAGTATGAGGGCTATAGGTCGGCCCCAGTCACCTCCAGCGAGGGTTTTAGATAATTTTATTACGAATCACCCACCTCTGAACCTGCCCTACAGCTTATCTCTATCCCCTCCTGAGCACTATTTTAAATTCTTGCGCACTATTGTGAAATAGTGACGCATATATCGCCGTCTGAATTTTCCAGTCGAAAACTTCAACTCTCTGTCCGCCATGTTGGTGACGTCACTGTATATGGTTAACATGGCGCGTTCAAAGTGGAAGTCGACTGGAAATTTCAGACGGCGATATATTCGTTACTATTTCACAAGAGTGCACAAGATTTTGAAATAGTGCGCAGGAGGGGATAGAGATTAGATATACGGCAGTTTCAGAGGTGGGTGATTCGTAATAAAATTATCTAAAACCCTCGCTGGAGGTGACTGGGGCCGACCTATAGCCCTCATACTCTTGAGGGCTATATATTATTTAGCTACAAGGCCTCCAGATAGCTTCAATACAGTAATAGTAGTTTATACAGTGGTGTAAAACATTTATAGCAGTAACATTAGATACATGATACACAAGGAAGTGGTCCACCCTATCTAGTTCGAAGTCCACGTTCCTCCAGACACATGCTAATGTGTTTAGCGATTAAAGGGGCTAGATTCAAGGGAGGGTCAAAAAGCAGGGCTAATTGCTCGATTCGACTTAGATCAGAGAAATTAATATTCCCATTAGAATCGAGGCTTAAGGCGGTGTGCAAGGAGGATCGAAGATGGTCATAAATTTTGCAGTCAAGAAGGAAATGGACTTCGTCCTCAACCAAACTTGGGCAAAAAGGGCAAAATCTTTGATTAGCAGGAATACGGACACCTTTTTCTTTCCTATAACGCCCCCTTTCTATTTCTAGAGAGTGGCAGCTTAGCCTAATAGAAGACATTGCTTTTTTGTGGCTCCTTTGTTTAACTGTTTTCAAATAGTTAGAAAGAGAAATTTCTGTCTTAAAACTACCGTAAGTCCTTAGTTTCTTTTCAGTACCATTTTCAGTTGTACTAGATGTCGATTCCAAAAATAAGTTACGGAATTGAAGGCATAGCTCTTTCCTTATAATGGATACCCTAGCAGAGCTACTTAGGCCTAGAGCTTGTTTCACATGCAGTGCATGCGCGTGAAGAGAGAATTTACGGTTAATGTTGCCAAGGTGAACATCCTCAACAAAGGCTTTGTGGATAAGTTTGTCAGGAGAACTGTTCTCAAGTCTGTCTACAAATTTAACGAGTTCAATTATAATGTTGAGAGACCAAGGCAAAAGACCAAGCTCAGCGAGGCAACCAACATTACTGGTTTTCTTTGGCAAGTCAAGAATCGATTTAGCAATGTAAATAATAGACCGATTACATGGAAGAGAATCCCAGTTGGTGAATAGATTACTATGAGTAAGACGAAAAGCTTCTAATCCCCATACTCCACTCCCATAAGTACCAATGGGGTTACATACACAATGAATAAGTTTGAGGAGTGACATTGTGGGCATTTCACTATTAGAACAAAGCTTCTGTTTTATTTTATACCATGCACGAAGGGATTTGCTTTGGAGAGTCTTGATAGCACATTTAAATGTGCCAGAATGGTGGAAAATAACACCCAAATAGCAGTATGTTTTAACAATATTAATTTGTGTACCATTGAATGTGAATTTGAAAGTACTAAATTTAGTAGCAGCACAGCCAAAAATAATTATGTTTGTTTTGGAAACATTGAGTGAAAGTTGCCATTTTTTACAGAAAACTGCAAGATTGTTTAAGTTTGACTGAAGACCAGAAGGAGATGTGGACAGCAATAGACCATTTCAAACCGAATAAATCCGAAGGTAAAACTGTATTGACGGAAGCTCACGAGTTCAGAGATCGTCTGACCAATGGAATGCTCGGATTCTGGAAGCAAAATAACCCGGATGATTCTGAAGTCTGTCGGCAAAATGGGGAATCTTGTTCCCGTATTTTACCATTTATTACCTCCACACCGAAGAGCTCTTACGAATGGACAACTGAAATTATGGAGGTGCACATAGTAAATTTTGGTGTATTTGATATAAGAGTGGGAATAATGTAGCCTCTACGCACTGGTAGTTTTCTTTATCCCATTACAAAACAACGAATTATTGTATTATACTGGCTAGTAGGTGTGAAGGTAAAATCGTCAAATAGCAAGAAGAGTACCCGTTTTGCACATACACACACGCCATGTTTCCTTCCCAGCGCACCATCAAAAACACCGCTGCCACAACCTGAAGTGCCTAACGTGAAATAGATCTCTAAACTTAAATCGAAATATATTATAATATGACTGAAACGTTGTCTTTTTTTCACAAATCTGGAGTGAACTCGAAGAAAACTAGTTTATTAGGGAAAGGAAGTTATCATTTTAGTGAGTATAATTATTTTGTTCACTTACCGGACAAACGCATTTTGTGGCAGTGAATGATTAGTGATGAGAAAAAGGCGGTCGATCTGCTTCCAGATTTCGATTGGTTACCAGAGATCACATGGTCTTGCGCCATGTGACTTGTGTCGTCGCTACGCTACACGGAAATTGCCGGGCTCTGTGAAAAGGTCTATAGAAAATGTTTCGCAAGAATGCATGAAGAGTTCTGGTAGGTTACGTCATCTTTCAGACGCGCTCGTAACATCCCATTCACCAAGCCGCGATCCGTTTTCCGCTTTTTACAAACAGCTCCAAATCTAATCTCACCCACAGGCAACAAAAATGTAATGAGGTGTTACATTATTATGCGCGCGGTGTATTACGCGAAACATGTCACATAATTTAGTTTCTAACTATGCAATTATGTCAACCATGCCATTATATATTTCAATTATGTCATGAATAACATCAGTACGGTATTATATCAAGACAAACGCAAACGAACTCTTTTTGGATAGAGCAGTTTTACAAAATTTACAGAGCTGTGACGCGGCTTAGCAACACAATGGCGGACTTTTCATTGAAGAAATGACGTGGATGGGAGGGGCAGGTATCTATGACTACAACCTGAAAATAGAACCGGTACGTTCTTTCATTCATGCATTATCCATCACGCGCTGGTGATCCATGCCAATCAAAACGCCAAACCAATGGAATATCATCGAATCATACGAACTGTTCCTTCCGTTCTACATTTTTATTACGATGGGGCAGAGATCATTCCTGCAGCCGTTTAGACGAAAGGTATATGCAATCGAAGCCAGGAGATTGGTAACATCCATGACGTCGGGACGTCGGCTTAATCTCCACAGATACGCTCTCGTTATGTTCTAAATTCTAGGGTTTTGTGTGCTATCCAATGATCGATCGTACTGCTGAGCGCCGTCCCAGAGCCTAGTAGGGAGGACAGGACCGGATGGCTCTGGTTTCGAGATTGAGGGAGGACAGGACCGGATAGCTCTGGTTTCGAGATTGGCTCCCTGGTTACAAGAATGAGTGTTCTGCGCAGCTCTTTGCGCATCACAATTACCTCCCTTGTAATCGTACTCTTGCGAGTGAATGGCTAGAATGAGATACTTTGACAGGCAGCGTTTACGTTCCAGTGACTCGTTTTTGTAAACAATTGACACATTTCCTCTTGTGACGTCATGACGTCGAATGGCAAACTCTTTGTTGGCGTGACATTTGTCGACGTCATGACGTTGCATTGTTGGGACTTCATGCAAAATGGCTGGAAAAAGTGTGGGATTAGGTAGATTCAGAGCCCTATTCATGCCCTTTTTTGGATGGCGACCTACCTTAAATTTGAGTTATTCAAAAACTACATGTTTTGAGGAATATATATTTAAAAAATGCGGAAATTGACATGACTTTTGAATATTCTGAAAACAATTATGTCTCAAGTATTGAGTGTTTTACATAGTATTTACATTGTACCAATTTGCCACAGGTACACGGTACACAAGCTGAAAATTAGAAAAAAGTAATACGCTATGCCCCAATTTTAATATCATTTTCTGATACAGGATGAACTTCCCGAGCTATACAACAAATATGAGAAAAATGACATGACTTTGCACCGAAACCAGGGAGCCACCTTAAGCTATTTTATTTATTTTTGTCGTTTCCACTGCCCTTCTCGTTATAGTATCCCACTTTCGAGAACTCTTCGAATACAATTTATTTCAATTCTAATTACGTTACAATAGTTTCAATATTTTGAGAACCGACCATTCCATACCATGCAAGTGAACATGAGAAGTTGTTTTCTGTGAAAGTATTTGTGTCAAAGAAGCTAGCATTCGGAAAAGTTCGAATCCGTATGCTTAACCTTAGGCGTTGATCCTGATCTCTGTTCGAAATTTAAGATTTCAGATACCTGGTACGATCAATGCAGATGCTTTTAAGATCTTCAACGATACACCCACATTTTGAAAATATTGAATTGTGAAGAGAGGACGTGCCGTACTTTTCGTAGGATAAAAAAAAATTAAAAAAAAACATCTCAGACGAAGATAAGAGATGGAACTCTCTTTTAAAACAAAAAAATAAAAAAATATTAACTTAAAATCATAAAAAAAATAGTGAGGCAGTTCTTGCTGAATGACAATCCTGTATGGATGGCCAAAATCTCCTTCTGGGCCACAAAGCAATGGACGACATACCATACAAGTGTTGACATTCTATTAGCGGTGATGATTGTTTCCGTTCAATGGCCCATTATGATACATGGAAACCATCAGTCACGGACCACTAATGTGAAATCATTAAATATCTCTCAGGCTCCAAACGGCTCACCTGGTCGTTCCGCTCCCGACACAGAACTTTACGACCAAGTACTTGTACGACAGACTGCCCAGGAGTCGAAGATAAAGGATGATGTGATACCACATACGCAAAAATCCCTTGTGTGTTACGTTAATGAAGCGATTTTTTTTCTGTCCAAAACTTGCCAAATGATTATATTCTTCCAGTATACATTCTGAAATATCAGCCTCGATTTTGGTTTGAGATGTCATATTTTTGTGTGCCAGCGAAAATCCTCATTATATATGTTTCGAAAATACCCAAATAGGCCAGGAAGCACATTTCGATCTATCATACATCCATTTTTATGCAACTAAAGACATTTTCCCGAGGTTTATATATCAGTATGTATACTTCAGAAAAAGTTTGTTCTTGTAGGTTTTATTGTTCATTTTCGCAAACCATTTTGACCTAACTTCGAAGTCTTTTGCGAAATCTGCATCTGGAATGGAGACTGACTTTCATCTCAAATTCCGCGAAAAGTCCCAAACCTCACATCCAATCCCTAATCTAGAAATGTACCAGTATATGGCATAATATCGGTTATGTGACCCATCAATATAAACACTATTGACGTCATTATCACACCCCACTCCCATTTACGCCACCCGAAAATCCCGTCCAACCCGTGCTTCACTCTTCCTGAACTCAAATATACGCTTTGTATACTACTATTTATAACAGTATTTAACAGATAACATATTCCCAATTTTCAAAATGATATCAGCAGGCGAAATCTCCGCCATACATATTTCTTGCTGTGTGCTCATGTCATAAAGTCAGTTTAAACACACTGTCACCGAATGTTTCAAAAACAACACAGGATTAGTTTCTTCTAGAAACAAAATTAGTTTCGTGTTTATTTCAGCATTGTTGGCATTTGGCATAAGATAACAAACCCGCACATTGGCATATTGAACGACAGCATGTTGTTTTGTCACTTCGCTGTTCTTAGGTTCTGGATAAACAAATGCCAATTTTTGCTGTCATTGTCACATACGAAACAACAAACAACTTTGGAATTTCAGACCAAGGCGAAAAACTTTCATAGGGCCTGCACTAAATACATAATGCAATCGATTTGTTTGAAGGTGAACTGTAAAACTTGTATTTTTTGACTTACAAAGTAGGCTCTCATTTGCAAATTGTCCCGTAATGAGTCAGTGAGTCAGTCCATCCGAATCCTTTCGTCGGCAAAATAAGGAGAACCGTTGACATTAGAATCTTGATATTTGGCATGAAGGTGCATTTGCAAATTGTCCGGTAATGAGTGAGTGAGTCAGTGAGTCAGTCCATCCGAATACTTTCGTCGGCAAAATAAGGAGAACCGTTGACATTAGAACCTTGATTTTTGGCACGAAGGTGCATTAGGGGACGGTTACCAGCAAGTTCTGAGCTGACCTACTTTTGATAAATATTTATGGTGATTTTTGATGAAAATCACTGGGATTCTGACTTGGGCAGTGCCCATCTTAATATTGGCAGGATTTGAACTTGGGGGGGGGGGATCCAAGAGTTCAGTGCGCGTCGCAGTCCTAATGCCTACCCTACTTCGTAGGTCCTGTGACGTTAGTCACACTGCTCATGTCTAAAATGTTGCTTACAAGATACATACATCTTGATATAACTGTTATACGATTTTGCTGAATTGTACTAACATGCCCCAAAGGTCACGTGACCGAAAGTGACGTCACCATGGCAACCACTTGATCTGCGCAGTGACCTGTAAAAATTGGAACTCTTCTGTGGTAGTTTTTCTCCCCAATATGCAATTTGTTTAGGTCAAAGGTCAAGTTGCCGCAATATCAGTTTTATATACTACTCAAGCAGTACGGAAAGCAGCCAACAACATGAGATTTGGACTTTTACAGAAACAGTATATGATACCGTTGATACCGCCCCCTATTTCACTATTAATAAGTGTAAAAAAAGGCTGTAAAATGTTATATAGGATTCTCTTGACCTTTAGATTTACTGTACTAAACAGTTCTTGAAAAAAATTATAGTGATTCGGAGTGGTATATATGGAATAATAATGTAACAAAGAGATGTGAAATATAAATGCTTTCGATACAGAATTATTAACCGAATATTGACTACCAACATTTTTGCACATAAACTTTACCCTGATACATCCAACTTATGTACATTTTGTAGCAAAGTTCCAGAGACTATTATTCATCTCTTTTGGGAATGTGAACATATCTACCCTTGGTGGAGTTTACTGGAAAATTGGTTCGCTTCGGCGGGTGTTCCAATTATATTTTCTCCAGAAAAAGTTATACTTGGTCTTTTACAACCCAGAAATCAGCCACTCAACTACTGTATTTCTATTATTAAATTTTCTATATATAACATGAGCAGTGTGACTAACGTCACAGGACCTACGAAGTAGAGTAGGCTTTAGGACTCGGAACGCGAACTGAACTCTTGGAAATCCCCGCCCCCAGTTAGAATCCTGCCTATATTAAGATGGGCACCGCCCAAGTCAGAATCGCCAGTGATTTTCATCAAAAATCACCAGAAATTTTCATCAAAAGTAGGTCAGCTCAAGACTTGTTGGTAACAATCTCCTAATGCGCCGTCATTCCAAAAATAAATAACGATCGCCGATTTAATTTCACAATTTGTTAACTAAAGGAAACAGATTGAATAATAAAAAAGTTCAGTAGATTTCAAGCTTTACGTGTGAAAATATATCGATCTCTTTAATGGTTTTCAGTGCCCTTGTCCAGGTTCAAAACAACTTTTTCAATCGCATTATTTTCCCAACAATACAACAAATTTTTATATATAGTACTATCGTAGAAATGTAGCATTTATGTAGTTTACGGTAATTCAACTCAAGACCAACACCTTCTATGCACAAGATAATAATGATTCTATGTCATTCTCCTGGGCATAACCGGTACAAAGACGAATAAATAGCGTCTACTTACTTTATCTAGTTAAATTCTACCCGAAGAAAATAAATTAAGACCCTTTAAACATGCCGTCATGGCTTTGTTTCCCCCTCAGTAAACTTTTATTGTTGTTGCTCACGCAGACTATTCTGAAGGATGATGCCACATCTTTCTTCTGCTGGGTTATTTAATTGGTTGATGTAGTATATTTCACCACGAGTGCGTAACTGTAACTTGACCTGAACTTGAGCCTGATGTTGTCTGTGAGGAAATGTTTCAAGGATGTGAAATAGGATACACGTTAAAGGCCACAGTTTACATATATCTAGATAACATTATCCCATCACGTTTTGTACTGTGTTATATATACAGTGAAACATACAGCCAAGGGTTCCCGATGGGCATGACAGTGCACTCGCTGAGCTATCAATAAATAGAAGAAAAAAATTATAAATCAAATTTTCAGCAGAATTCGATCAGCTCAGAACTTGTTGGTAACAATGCCCTAATGCACGTTCGTGCCAAAAATCAAGGTTCTAATGTCGATGGTTCTCCTTATTTTGCCGACGAAAGGACTCGGATGGACTGACTCACTCACTCACTCACTCATTACCGGACAATTTGCGATCTGTAGCCTACTTCGTAGGAATAACAATATTAAAGTTATCCTGTTATACATGAGCAGTGTGCCTAACGTCACAGGACCTACGAAGTACAGTAGGCATTAGGACTCGAACGCGAACTGAACTCTTGGAAATCCCCACCCCCAGTTGAAATCCTGCCTATATTAAGATGGGCACCACCCAAGTCAGAATTGCCATCAAAATTAGGTCAGCTCAGAACTTGTTGGTAACAGTCTCCTAATGCGCCTTCATTCCAAAATAAATAACGATCGCCGATTTAATTTTACAATTTTTTAATTAAAGGAAACAGATTGAATAATATAGGTTCAGTAGATTTCAAGCTTTACGTGTGAAAATACATTCACATCTCTTTAATGGTTTTCAGTGCGCTTGTCCAGGATCAAAACAACTTTTTGAATCACATTATTTTCCCAACAATACAACAAATTTTTATATATAGTACTATAGTAGAAAGGTAGCATTTATATAGTTTACGGTAATTCAACTGAAGACCAACACCTTCTATGCACAAGATAATAATGATTAACCTCACTCAGTCAGTAATAGGGCCATGATGTGGCATAGTGGAATGTGTTTCAATGACAGGGTATTTTTAGACGGACGGTAACTGATACTCATTAAATGCGATAAAACGCTGGAGCAAAACCGACCACAGTTTTCTTGGCAATGATGAAATGTTTGGATGTGAAATACGATACACGTTAAAGGCTACAGATAACATGTATCTATAACAATATACTGAAGTGTTAATTATAAATCTAATTATAATCGGAATTATTTCAGATGAGAACTTGATGGTAACAATGCCCTAATGCACGTTCATGCCAAAAATCAAGGTTCTAATGTTAAAGTAAACGTAAAGGCTGCGACAACACACGCACTGTGTGGAAGAACTATATTAAAAGTATCATTTGGCAGCAACAAATATTTTTTTGTGATTTTTTCCCCTTCCAAAAAAAAAATTCCAAACACGGGAATTATTGACTGATGCAACGAGCGACTGGAGTCGGCCATATCAGTTTATTGATTAGCCTTGCGCCAATGAAAACGCTTGTACGGAGCACGTGATATTTTCCTGTGACGTAGTATCACTTTGTTTTGGCATCGCTGTAGCACGAATTGTAATTGCGGTGGTGGAGAGCTCGGCTGTTTCAAGCGTGTTTGATTGTGTTGCGTGTCTCCAGCAAGTGTTTACTGATCTGAAACGTTCGATGAACTACTCACTACTTTCGTCGACATCGGAGCGTTTTGGTTCAAACTGGTAACCCTGTAAACCTTCATTTGTCTCTTCGTCAGAACTTGAAGTCAGGCTAGCCTCCTCGTACGTCGCTATGTTTACATGCTTTCTGCGCTTTCTAACTCCACGAAGTAAAGAGCTCCGAGGTGATACAACGTCACTGCTCTGAGTGAGATAGCCAGCATGGCGGCAGCCGGGGAACAATAATACAACGGAGATAATTTCTTTCGTACTCGGTGCAAAAAAATCCCCAAAAATATTTGTTGCTGCTATTTCAGTATTTCAATGTAGCTCTTTCCCACAGAGTGCATGTTGCCTCAGCCTTTACGTTCACTTTAACGGTTCTCCTTATTTTGCCGATGAAAGGATTCGGATGGACTCACTCATTACCGGACAATTTGCGATCTGTAGCCTACTTCGTAGGAATAAGAAATTCCCCTCTTCCAATTTAAGACAGGAAATTTTGATGTGTATCTCCATGTCGGAAAGTC
>JAVTVY010035456.1:0-14522 GCA_036873755.1 Hanleya hanleyi | reverse complement strand
AATGGCGGTGTTTTTAGACGGCACAAGGGAGCAAACGAGCCGGTGGGGACGTCAAGGGGAGAAAAAACCCCTCACATTACCCTCAAAAAAACCTCTTAAGCCATATAATAATAATGAACATAATCTATAGGTGTTGTACCATGTTAATAGGATCAGTCTAGCATCTGTACCACCCTAGGGTCGAGTGTTTATTGTCCCGTGTATCTCCGCAAAACGTAAACAAACACAATGGCGGCTCCAGGATGGTGCGGGGACGCACTTTCCATAGCACGGCGTCGACCGTAGCGCCATCTGCACACATTGACGCAAGGGAGACAACTCGTGTGGACCAACCGTGTGGAAATAGCCGTGTTGGAGCTAGGGGAGTGACTACTGGTCCAGTGGGGTCGAGTGAGGTATCAATGTGAAGCCTATGTGAGGGGGCATGTAATGGGCTGGGTGTGGGGTTGAACTAGCGTCATTCTGCGCATGCGCGGTGGCCGAAGGGTATGAAAATAGCTGTTTTGGAGCTAGCGAAGCCAATAATGGTCCAATGGGGTCGAGTGAGGTATCAAAGTGAAGCTTATGTGAAGGGGCATCTGACTGGACTAGTGGGTTGAACTAGCGTCATTCTGCGCATGCGCGGTGGCCGAAGGGTATGGAAATAGACGTTTTGGTATCTAGGGGAGCCAATAATGGTGCAATGGGATCGAGTGAGGTATCAAAGTGAAGCTTAGGTGAAGGGGCATCTGACTGGACTAGTGGGTTGAACTAGCGTCATTCTGCGCATGCGCGGTGGCCCAAGGGTATGGAAATAGACGTTTTGGTATCTAGGGGAGCCAATAATGGTGCAATGGGATCGAGTGAGGTATCAAAGTGAAGCTTAGGTGAAGGGGCATCTGACTGGACTAGTGGGTTGAACTAGCGTCATTCTGCGCATGCGCGGTGGCCGAAGGGTATGGAAATAGACGTTTTGGTATCTAGGGGAGCCAATAATGGTGCAATGGGATCGAGTGAGGTATCAAAGTGAAGCTTAGGTGAAGGGGCATCTGACTGGACTAGTGGGTTGAACTAGCGTCATTCTGCGCATGCGCGGTG
Organism: Hanleya hanleyi; assembly: GCA_036873755.1. Lineage (NCBI taxonomy): Eukaryota > Metazoa > Mollusca > Polyplacophora > Lepidopleurida > Hanleyidae > Hanleya > Hanleya hanleyi. The sequence continues at coordinate 13,445 of JAVTVY010035456.1, read as the reverse complement.
GCCCAAGAGTATGGAAATAGACGTTTTGGTATCTAGGGGAGCCAATAATGGTGCAATGGGGTCGAGTGAGGTATCAAAGTGAAGCCTATGTGAAGGGGCATCTAATGGGTTGGGTGTGAGGTTGACATATCGACCTTCTGCGCATGCGCGGTGGCCGAAGGGTATGAACATAGCCTTGTTGGGGTTAGAGGCGTCCTTAATGGTCCAATCGGGTCGAGTGAGGTATCAAAGTGAAGGTGACGTGAAGGAGCATCTGATAGGACTGGGTGTGGGCTTGAATTAGGGTGATTCTGCGCATGCGCGAATTCATCCTCCAAACCCACAAGTGTTCCAATGTTCAACCGCCGGGGTGTTTTCCCGCCCCAGCGCCCCGCAGCGCGCGCGCGCGTCATCTCGCGTCATCCCCGGCAGTGCGCGCGCGCGCGGACGCGGGTCAAAAGGTCAAAGGGTCACCTCCAGGTCAGACGGTCCAATGTCCAATGAGACAATGTTGCGGTATCGCTATAGTCAGAGCTTGAGCACAAAAAAAGGGGATTCTAGATGAACCTGGGAAAGATGGGCAGTTCCATTTGGACCAATCAGCGGTCGAGAAAAAGAGCCAATCAGCGGTCGAGAAAAAGAACCAATCAGCGGTCGAACAATCAGCCAATCGAATTGGGGTATTCACGGTGTGCTTTCGCTGACGTCCGCGCCTACATCTGGGTTCTTGTACACCCGGGTAATGTTTTTCTGGACATGGATGGGTTACCTTTGGCTCCATTCTAGGCCACTGATTGGCTAATAGAACTTATAGTCATAATCTATACGTGTTGGACGAGTCTCTTCACTCACCGTATACACGTACCTCAATGAAATGCCCGCTCCAAACCTAGACCAAAAACACGTACTTGGTCTGTAGGCTGATTTCATTGGCTCTCTATTTTTTACTATAGTGCTCTTGCATTCTAAACTTGATGGGTTACATTTTGGCCCCATCCTACACCACTGATTTCAGTTTGACTGAATCTCCACATTGGGCATTAATGCATCAGGAATAAAACACACAAGACAGGGTTTTTTGGTGAGATCTCATTTTTTTATTCAGTGAACAACAACAACGTGAGAACAACCACGTGAAAACTCAAGCCCAGAACAAGGGGCTTGTCATTAACTGAAGCCCAGAACAAGGGGCTTGTCATTAACTGAAGCCCAGAACAAGGGGCTTGTCATTAACTGTATGTACATTGAAATAATTCAAGCCCAGAACGGGGCTTGTACATTGAAATGATGGGCGGCCCAGTCATAGACGAGTACATCGCGGTCCTCGGCCTGGGGGTACTCGTCAAACATCTGTACGATGGTAGATAAGGGTCTTCCCCGGCATCGATGGTACAGGTAAAACAAGCAATATTGTCCGCACACGCCACTGGTCAGGCTTTGCAACGTTTGACTGTTCCAACACCACGTCTCTGTGCCTTGATCCATGAAGTCTGTTAAATCGGGATGGAGGGGTGGCAGGCCGTACGGGTCAAAGTATTCGCCCTGCTCTTCTGTCAAGTACACGGCCACCCAGTGTTCACCGGGTCGATCCATCGGGTCCGTGTTGAGAACGTAAGCAGCCGGATACATACGGTCTAATGGAAACACATCTCGGGCGAACACCCCTTGAAAGACCCTACGTGTCTCTGGGTCATTCTCCAGCACGGTGGTTATCTGGTCTGTATCCATGTTAGGTGGAGAAGTCACACAGGACGTTGCGCGCCTTGTCCACTTGAATGATGTTGTCAAACTCGGCGTAGCAGATCACATTGACGGTGGTCGCCAGGGCTCGTGCAAAGTGGATTTCCAACCGTAAGTTGCCTTGCTTGGCCAGGGCCAGCTGATGGTCGTTCTCTAAGGTGGGGGTCAGATCGAAACAGAACAACGTGTATCCATTCGCGTAGTCCTCCCGACTGATCATATTCCCTTCGTCCTGGTCGATTTGACCGGTGGCTGTAAACAGGCTCTGATAGGCTCGAATGAAATTCCTCCGCGCAAAGTTCGGGGTTAAGGCCGTGGCTGGCACCTGTTGTCCATCCACATGCAGGGCCACAAAATTGATGCCGAAATGTTTAAAGTCAAACGGATTCTCTGGGTAGGCTCCGCTGAAACTGGTATTTTCCACACAGGCCAGGATCAATCGCTTGGGTAGTTCCCCCAGGAACAGGTTTTCTTTGTTGGCGCCCATATTTCCAGCAGGCACAGAGAACACTTTGATTTGCACACGTCGGATAGGGTACTGGGCTGGTTTTGTTTCCAAGGCTTTCATGTGTCCCAATTGAACGGCTGGATTCGGTTTCACTTTTCGGACATACAGGACTGCGTCTTGGATGACAATCTTATAGTCCGCTACATGCCCCTCTACGTTAGTGGCCATCAAGGCGAAGGTGGGAGGCGCCCGTATCAGTCGGATTTTGATGGGGATCTTGTTCAAGAGGTACCGGTCTTGCATGAACATGTCTGCATGCAGTCGACCCATCATATCCACCGAGGCACTGTTCGCAGTGAAAGCCTTTCGTTTGTTATATCCCCCATTGTCCGCCGTGTCCATGTGCTCGGCTGTGTCCCTGTAGAATAAAGCGGTTGTCAGCTGAGATTTTTTAGCCTCTCGGCCATACGACAACAGTGTCTCGATGTAGGCTCGATAGGGGTACGTGTTGGTGGAGTCACTGATGAGTTTGTCGCTGAGAAAAATATCCACCTGCTGAAACATCGAGTGCAGCCAGAGATTCGTCGGGCCCACCGTTGCTTGGTCAGCGAGTCTCGTGCCAGCTCCATTGACCACCTTGGCTTTCACATACAAGTAGGTATGGGCTAAATCCACATAGGCCGTATCCGCATTACTGATGGTGAACTCGATGGGCCCGGTTTCGTTGATGCTGGAGAGCGGGAGATGCTCCACCCATAAGCCTTGTTCGACACTGGTTTGTGTGGGCGGCACGGTCCACAAATCAAATTCACTGTTGGTGGAGGGGCAGGACTCGGCGTGGATTAAGGCCATGTTTTAAGAAAAGATATCCCGGGTCTTCTTGGATGTGCGTCGTCGCTGGGTCGGTCGTCGACTGGTGCGTGATCTCGGTGGGGCAGCTCTTTTATTCCCTACGGTGCGTTGTGCTTTGGCCACCAAGACGCCTCCCGCTTCTTTGGCCCGTCGTTTCAAGGCTTGTCGCGGTGCCGTACCCCCCAAGACATCACCGGCCACTTGCAGTCCACTGCGTACCGCTTGTTTGCCGATTGCTTTCACCCCACGCGTCACCAAGGGCAGGAACGTTGTCACAATGCTGCCGATTATGTTCCCCAGTCCATGTCCTCGTTGCATGCGTGCACCGCTAAAGACCGGAAAGCCACCCCCGGCCTGTTGGGCATAATAGTCGGTATAGCTGCGTGCATCGCACTCGTAAGGTACTTTCATTATGCAAAGTGGGGAGCACGTGCTTGTCGAAAATGAAGTGTCAGCACCACTTTTCCTCGTTCGAATGCCACCGCTCGTCCCGTGTCATCTCTTATATCCACCGTGATCGTGTTGATATCGGTATGTCGTACGGGCAGGTACATGATATGGTTGAAACTGTGGGTGACTTGATCGCCATACGTCTTTTTAATGGGGACCACCCGTAACAGAGGTGTGTTGATATCGCCCACGATGTGGTTGTCCACCACGTCCGAGTAGACGTAGAGTCCGTACATACCCGACTTCATATCCATCGGCATCTCGCCATGGTGTTGGGAGGGACCAGCGAACGTCTGTAGATCGAAACCCAGCATTTGCTGTAGTGTAGGACTGAGTTTCACATTCACGGTATCGGTGACGGTAAGCTGTGCCTTGTCGTTGTGTACGTTGACATCGAAGAACACGTTTCTCTTGAAGCGCAAGGCTATGCGGCGTGCTGCACTATCCGTCACCCCCCGTAGCGCCCCATCATGCATCAGTCTTGACAGCCCACCCATGAACTCTTTGGGGGTATCGTATTGGCCTTCGGGTAGGGTGAGTCGGGTGTTTTTGCCTTCGTAGGTGACCTCGTACCACACTTCATTGGCTCGCACGTTGTACCACGAGTAAGGGTATTGGATATCCACGAGGGCACATTCCCACCGGCCAGGTAAATGTAACGGTTGCGGTAACTGGGTGACGTACTTGGCCACGGTGTTGTCAGGAAACACATCCAGCGAACTGTTACTGGGTAGGGTCAGGTAAAACATGGCGACTGAGCTGTCCTGCTGCTGCTGTTGGTTTTAATAGGTCTTCCAGGCCTTGGGCGGTTGTGTGCGGCGTCGTGTTCGTCGCGTTGACTTGCTACGTGTCACGGCTCTGGAGATGTGGGGTGTCCTGATCGAGGGTGGTTTTTTAAAGGTCTGAAAAGAAGGTGCCCGTTGTGATGGTGGTGGAGTTTTGGGGGGTGACTCCGGTTCCCAGTCGGATTCCCAAGAAGGTTGTGGTGAGAGTCGTGGTGCACGACTCGGTGATTGCTGGGTTTGCTGCATAAAGGCCCAGCGGTGGGGGTTCCCCACCAATTCCTGTGGTACATGCATGTCTTTCAAGCCTTGAGCGAAGACCTCCCATCCTCGAGGATCGGTGTGCGATCTGCGTTGACGCATCAGATCATTCACTAAATCCGTCATGTGGGTGCCGGGGACCACCTGATTCTGTACCAGGAGTTCGCCTTTATCATTCCAAGTCATGTTAGGATTCTGTTTCATCCGTTGTAATACCAGGCCAGCTTGTTTCTTGAACGAGGCAGGTACACTCTTCAGCACTTCGTCTTCCACCCACCGTGGGGCTGTGGAGGCTACCTGACCCGGCTGTTGGAGCGGTGCTGAGGTCAGCGGTCTGTCACGTGGTGGTGGTGGTGGTGGTGGTGGTGGTGGCTGTTGCTGGGGTAGACAGGGTTTTGTATTGGTCCATGAACGTCATGTACCGTTGAAGCGTCTCATTGTACCGTTGTACTTTCTCACTGTCGCTTAACCCCGGTCTCTGTAAGATCTGTTGCATCTCTCCATCGAGGCTGTTTATGATCTTCACCGTAGGTGGGACAGGGTAGGGTGATTGGAGGTTTTGCAGGAACCGTGGTTCGACGAGGACCATTTTTTTCGTGTGGTTCATTGTCGGCCGAAGAGTCCACCCAATACTGGACCCAACACGGAAGCGGCCAACGGTGCTAAGATGGCCCCGAGAAAGCCGCCTTTCTGTAACACCTTTTTCTTTTGTGTTTGAGGGACCCGCTTGTGGACTAGGGTTCGGAGACCTGTCTTATGCTTGGCCAACTTGGTCTTCTGAGCCGGAGTCAGTGGTACGTTGCCTTTTAACAGGTTGTACCCGATCTCGCACAGACAGCGTACAAGGTCAGGGTCCGCACCGCGTACAATGGTTCGGACTAACTCGGGTGGGGCCGTCTTCAATACACGGAGCGTGGGAGCGTGCTTCCGTACTCGCGCAGACATCCTGTACAACTAATGCTAGAACCCACAACTCTGCCCTTTTTATCCACCTCACAGACAAAGTCAACCCTGCTGTGGTATTCATTCTTTTTATTATTCGCCATCATCAAACACACACAAACCCCAGCTGGAGGCGCCACTGTGGATGTGTTTACATTATTTTTGCATGTACACGTGGTGGGTCTCTCCGGGAAAGATGTCGGTCCGTAGTCGAAGGTGGTCGGGAGTGGCTTGCTTGAGGTCGAAGAGCATATACCCGTGCTGAGGGGTTGAGGCGTTGTCGTTGTCTGTTCACGTTCAGAGATGGTGCTGGGGGTGGGTACAACGTGGGTGGTCGTCGTCGTTGTCGGTTCACTGTGAGGGATGAAATCCGGTGGGTCTTGAGACGTAGTAGGTGTACTTGGTGTAAGTGTAGAGCTCGACGTGGCTTGTACGCGGGGTGTGGTGGTGGTGGTGGTGGTGGTGACTGGGCTCGATACGACTGGTGCTCTCTGTAGACCCGTTTCACTGGTGCCTGGTGTTCTCAGTTGGTTAAGTAACGTGCTAACATAGGCTACGTCGTAAAACACACCTGTGTACAACACACTCAGCAGGGTTAGCAATAGCACCCCAAAGCCCACTTGCGCTTTGCGCGTTTTCCGAGACGCTGTCTTCAGAGGCAGCTGCTGTTGGTCCATAGCACTGGGGTCGGACGTGGAATGAAGGAGGACGGCAGTGGTGTCTGGCTTTATAGTCGTTTCACCTGGTTGGCCGCGACCCAGGAATTGAAGGAACTGGGCCAGCCTTGCCATTTTACGAAATGAAACAGTTTGCCACGTCGACGTTCCGTTTTCAAAATCTGCTCCACCGTGTAGTAGTCTTGCTGTGTTTTTACAACAGGCTGTAATTCCGTGTCGTAAAACGTCCCCAGCAACGTTTCCCCTTGGAGATCTTCCAGTTCATAAACTCGGCGCTGTCGGGGTAGGCGCCGTTTAATCAGGAAGTGCTCATCGCTCCAGTTGGGCAAGTAACTTTTCTCGAACTTGCCCTTGACTTTACTGATCCGTACAGGGTCCCCGACCTTGTACACCGCCTTCGTCGTTCGCTGCGATGGCCTGGGGTACAAGACACGCCGGACTTGGGCTTCATTGCGTTGGGTCACGGTAATGGGGGCTCTCTCTATACTTCGATGATAGGCTCGATTGTAACCCCTCACCAGTTTCGGGAGAACATCGATGTACCGCCTTGTATTCTTATAGGTGAAATATTTATACATGCGGCCTTTGAATGTCCTGTTGAACCTCTCCACCACGGAAGCCTTGGTCTCGTTGTACGTATGGAAGAAAAACACCTTCTGTTTCTTGAGAAAGGCTTGGAACGGTCTGTTGAGGAATTCCGTGCCTTCGTCGGTTTGCAAATACAAAGGTTTGCGCCCGGTCTTGAAGATGTCTTTGAACGCCGCTATGAGATTTGCCCCCGTTTTCGTCCGGATGGGTATCACCCACGCATACTTGGATAGGATATCGATGCACGTCAAGATATACCGATTCTCATCGTTGTGTTTGGCAAAGGCGCTCATATCCACCAAATCCGCTTGCCACTGGGCATCTATTCCTCCCACGATGACCCGGTTCCGTAGAAAATGGCGACGGACAGATCGATGTAAGGTATAGGTGTCTTGTCTTCTTAACCAATCTCGGACTTGGGCACGTTGTATCCCCTGGGGTTTGGCCGCTCGGGAGAGAGCCGACAAGGCACTATAGGCTGCCGGACTGTCGGGACTGTAGTATAAGTTATCCAACACCTTCTCCCAGCGCTTCATGGTGACAAAATGATGATGGACCCTGGCTCTATCGTTTATTTATAACGGGTATATCTTGGGCCGGAGTTTCTTTCTGATTTTCTTCGTGGACTTCCACAGTGGCCATGGTCAATGACCAGTCCAACTCGTCTGATGACCGCTTGATAAGCACTTCATCCACATCCACCACGGCATCTTCCAATGCAGACCATAGATCAGGGTGAAGGGTAAAATGCACTGTACCTCCATCTAGCCGAGCCAATTGAGCAAAGAAAGGGCCGCGTCGAATGTACACATCGTGACACAAGTGGATGAGGTCGCCGTCCAGTTCACCAGACAACACCCGTTTGAATTTGGTCCAGCCCTCCCGGGACAGACGAATGTGAGCCGGGCACGGTTGTGTAGGGTCCGTGTCTCCCACCACCTCCTCCATGATATCGACCTTATCCGCATACACGTGCAGGAAAACCTCGGGGGTCAAGCTGAAATACGCCAGTACTATATGCTCCGTCATGGTCAGTACGTGAATGGAACCAGATTTCACTGTCTCCCGTATTTATAGGGAGAACCCCGTGAGATCAAAGGATCAGGTGGTCATGTCATTGGGCTGACTGAGTCTAGCGGGGTAATGAATGGCATCGTCGTCGTCGGGTTCATGTAGTTGTTCATGGGGTTCAGCCATTGGCCCCGCGGCTTCATCACGGATTTTTTCTTCTTCTTCTTCATCGTTCTGGCCCGTCATGTGTGTGTGGGTGGCTTCATCAGGTGACACTGTCATTCCAGCCTCTGCGCATTCTATACATATAGTATTTTCTCCATCCGCTTTTTTTCATTAGGTTCATCTAGTGCGTGTTCGATAGCATGAGCCCATGCCAATTGGTGGGGTGATCGATCGTCGGGTATAAATAACTGGTCCACCAGAGGGCCTATTTTCTCCAAGGCTGACCACAGAGAGGGAGTTAGGAGGAAACTTCGAGCCGGCTCTTGGTAGCGTCCCACCCGTGGGTAGAGCGCAGTATGGTATACGTAGTTGGCCTTGTCCAGGTGGATCAGGTGTCCGTCTAACTCTCCGCTCAACACCCGTTTAAACTTAGTCCACCCATCACGCTGTAGTGTCACCGTATTCGATAAAGTCTCAGGGGACGCCCTCCAATCCCCGCCACTATCTTCCACCAGAGTCACATAATCTTCATAAACGTATAATCCCACCTGGTAAGGTGTAAGGGGGAGGATGGCTCGTAGGACGGATGACATGCTTGGTCCAAATGTCGAACGGTGAATGACACACACTCTGTCTGGCCCTGGTATTTATAGTGTCAATACCACAGCGCCAGGGTGAATAGAGCACAGACTAGTATGAGGCCAACCAGCCGGTGCTGGTTGCGGCGTGAGCGCTCGTGGTCCATAGCCCGAGCATCAAGGATGGCTGTCATAGTCCAGTAGTGGTGAGTGATGGCACGCCTCTCCATCGAGTGCACTCTGTGGAGGACCGCTTCTGTGAACTCGTTCAGGATCTGGCGTCGTCCCTCGTTGTCGTCGCCATCTGCAAACATGGACCGGACCACTGCTCGGTAACCCGTGAATGAATTCACCACGGTGGCATACTGTAAAATGCGAGTCGCATGGGGCTGGGTCTCCGCCATGGCTCTGTAGAAATGAAGGTGTACTGACCTGTCTGTGGGAGGTTTCCCACAATGGCGTTCACCTTCGCGTCTTTTCGTGTACGTCCGTGTCTTTTCGTTAAAGTCCGTGTATCTTCGGTAAAGTCCGTAGGCATTGGGCAAGGAAGCTTTTTCCCGAGACCGAATCACCGCCAGACATGACTGCATCACCGCGGATGAATACATTCTTGCACTCACTCACACCACAGGTCGAGTGAGGTATCAAAGTGAAGCTTAGGTGAAGGAGCATCTAATGGACTGGGTGTGGGGTTGACATATCGATAAAAAATGGATATGACCTTGAACTGATCACGTGACCTCCCCGTGATGACAAATACCCAGAACCAAGTCAGTACATGCCTCCCATAGTCCCAGGTCACGCCCGATTCACGCAGACCGGAAGTGACGTCATACACCTGCGCACAACCGTGATGGAAAAAACCCAGAACCAAGTCAGTACATGCATTCCATACAGGCAGAATGCAGGCAGGCAAGCAAGGCAGGGATGCAGGCAGGCAAGCAGGGAGACAGGTCAGGTCAGGTAAGTCAGATTGAATACACCCCTTTCCCTAAAAATGGACTCCTTTTATATCCCATTGACCTCATTTGCATATTTTCAGGGACAACAGGCCGCCATTTTGAAACACATATGCAAATGAGGGCTGGGGAAAACCCATTACACACACAAACAAGCCGCCATCTTGAATCCGACCACCCCTAACCTAGAAAAAAAAAGGCCGCCATCTTGAAAATATGCAAATGAGGACGACCGAAACAAGTACAATTGACCGCCCTACAAAAAACAGGCCGCCATCTTGAATCCGACCACCCCTAACCTAGAAAAAACAGGCCGCCATCTTGAAAATAGGCAAATGAAGGGTGAAACAAGTGCACGTGTACGCACCTACAAAAACAAGCCGCCATCTTGAAACCGACCACCCCTAACCTAGAAAAAACAAGCCGCCATCTTGAAAATATGCAAATGAAGGGTCAAACAAGTGCAATCGGCCGCCATCTTGAAGCCGACCACCCCTAACCTAGAAAAAACAGGCCGCCATCTTGAAAATAGGCAAATGAGGCGCGAAACAAGTGCACGTGTCCGCACCTACAAAAACAAGCCGCCATCTTGAATACGACCACCCCTAACCTACAAAAACAAGCCGCCATCTTGAACATATGCAAATGAGGGCTGGGGAAAACCCATAACACACACAAACAAGCCGCCATCTTGAATACGACCACCCCTAACCTACAAAAACAAGCCGCCATCTTGAATCCGACCACCCCTAACCTAGAAAAAACAAGCCGCCATCTTGAACATATGCAAATGAAGGGTCAAACAAGTGCAATTGGCCGCCATCTTGAATACGACCACCCCTAACCTACAAAAACAAGCCGCCATCTTGAATATACCCAATGCACCCAATGACCTCATTTGCATAAAAGGCCACGCCCACTCATTTGCATAAACTCACGCATGCGCACACACATAGCCACGCCCACAAAATAAATCCTGCGCATGCGCAGTGAGGCACTTTACGTGACGGATGCGGGCTACCTACTACTTACATATAAAACACCGAAATTTTACACTGAAAACTCTCACAGCCAATGGTGACGTAAAACGGCGTCGATGAACGTTGGAAAACGGGCGCTTGGTCGTTTTTATATTTTCTGGATACATTTTCACAGGGAATTCCCTTTATATTCAAAATATGACACCTCTAACCAAAATCTAATTCCATGTTCTCAATTTTATCAAATATACCACAAACATATATTGAAATATCATTTTGGTGTCATATTTACATGAAATTTAAAATAAGTTTTGTTTTCTCTGTTCACTTGGAAGACGGCGTTATATTGGCATTGTAAGAGAGTTTGGTGTCGTATAGCTTCTTGGCCGTGTGGTTAGAGCGTTTGGTTGTGAATGAATAATGCTGTCAATTTTGAGTTCGAATCCCAATTTTGTCAATTTAATTTTTTTCATATTTTTTTTTCATCCATAGCTGAATGACTCCTGAAGAAATATTTCTGGAGTAAAATAATCAAAAAAATTATTTTACAATTAATATTTTGTAAGTAGAAAATCCCCAAAGCTGTTCTGTTTCCTTCACCACTTGTACTTCCGCTTACAGTACAACGTATCACCCGAAACAGACAGGCCTAAATATTTTTGTCATCAATGCGTACGATATTTAATTCATGGATGTGCGTGTATAGTAGTAAAGTAACATAGCAATGGCAAATATGAACAGAAATGTGCCATTTAATAATTTGAAGTGTGAATGCTGTGACAACAAACCAGGAATACAGATTACTGTTTGTTTAATGTTGTAAAAAATACAGACATGGTGCTGAATATACATTACAATCTTTTGTTCACTTACTGTTTCGCAATAGTTGCTTCTCATTCATGTAATTATTTATTGAAGATATTTGTGCTGTAATAAACCAAATAATGTGGTTTGGGTTGCTCCAAGAAGTAAAAAGACCATATAAAGTGTTGTCTTCTGTATGCTCTACATGCTATTGTCTTACCTGCGTCGCTTTCATTTTATAATTAACTCAGTCTTACATGAAGGACCTGTTCCTGACGAGCGCATGGCACACTCAACTCTGTATAATAATAGAACTGGGGAAGACCGGCCTTTATTGCTTGAATACGTCATTCGTATAGCACAAATCTAGGAAAGCTGCCAAGAGGGTTTTTTCCCGGGTAAAGCTGACATGTTCTTTGGTCCCAAAGAACCTTATAAGTTTTGGAAGAACTCTTCTTTCTATAAATCAGAAGGAATATCCAGAATGATTTTCTTAGCCAGCTGCCTCACTATACCTGACAAATGTGTTAGAGAAATTAACATCAACATTTTCATTTTATTTGGCAACATAAACGAAAGAAAGTAAACCGCAAATAAAATTAGAGAACTCTCCGAAGGAGGGACAAAGTGCATTGATTTTAATGTCACGAGCAAATAATGCTGCTTGGCGTGGCTTTCCAAGAACTTTGAAGAAAGGTAAAGTCCGTGGAAAATATTTCCAAACTCAATTTTTGTAAAGCTTGGTGGGTTATCGTTTTTATTACAGTGTAACTATGATGTTAAGAAAATCAACTTGAATATTCCACCATTCTACACAGATATTTTATCGTTTTATAGTGAAATTAACGAAGAGCATAGCTTAGATATATTTGATGAAATTATATGCCATAATAATTTATTCACAAGCAGTCGCCTAGTCGTGATATGACTGAAACAAGATTGAAATCGACGGTAAACCATACTACAGTCATTCGCCCTCGCAAGTGTCTATTCGATTTAGCATGGTAGCCTTCATTGCTAGAATTGTTCTTAGCACAGACCTATTCAGCGGGAGTGGATAGTTTCTCCCCCCGCACGATTGAATCGAAATACAACATTGTGGTTAGTGATATATAAAGGACCGATTCCTTAGTATTTATGAGATGACGTGATCGATGACGTCACAGAGCTCGCGTCTAATCAGAAGCCGGCAAATCTTCGACAATCTTCGATCATCTCCGGCCCTCTCCGGCAACGTCCGGCTCTCTCCGAGACAATTGCTAACCTTTATCCACCCTTCCGAAGCATCCATGCCCTGTACAGGGTCCCCGACAATATCGCCATCTATTTGCCCATGTTAAATGGGCAGTGGACAACCCTCAGTTTCTCCATACAGTGGCAGAAGGTAAAGGGTACTACTGGGAATTGAACCCGGGTCGTTTTATCTAGAGGCAGACACGTTATTCATTAGGCCACGAGTCCTATGATACAAACCAAGGTTGAAAATAGCATATATATGTCTACTATATGGCCCATAGTACTGGCCCACTGACCAATGTTCAACCCAATGGGAAATTTACTCCTGGTCATTGTAGGTTGTTTGGTTTTGTTTTTCACATCTCAACACATAGAACACGATGGACAGGGTCCCGAAGCGATTGGTTGAAATGTTTTGGAAAAGTCACTGTGCGCATGTGTAGTGGACAAAGACTATGCAAATAGACGTTTCGGGGGCGACAAGGGTCGAGTGAGGTATCAATGTGAAGCATACGTGGAGGAGCATGCAACGGTATGGATGAAACGTGGAACTGACGTCATTCTGCGCATGCCCAGTAGTATGGAAATACACGTTTTGGGGTCCAGGTGGGCCACTATTGGGCCTATTGCATCAAGTGAGGTATCATTGTAAAGAATACGTGAGGGAGCATACACAGGGATAGCTGAAACATGGAACTGACGTCATTCTGCGCATGCGCAGTAGACAAGGTGTATGGAAATAGCCGTTTTGGGGTCTCGGTGGGCCTCTATTGGGCCGATTGCATCGAGTGAGGTATCATTGTAAAGCATACGCGAGTGAGCATCAGACGGGATGGCTGGAACGTGGAACTGACATCATTCTGCGCATGCGCAGTAGACAAAGTGTATGGACATACACGTTTTGGGGTCCAGGTGGGCCTCTAGTAGTCCGGTTGCATCAAGTGAGGAATGAGTGTAAAGCATACGCGAGGGAGCATCCAGTGAATTGGCTGA
>JAVTVY010035455.1:0-14265 GCA_036873755.1 Hanleya hanleyi | reverse complement strand
AGCGGGTTCAGTTGTTGAAGTGGGTGGTGCTGTAGAAGTAACGGGTCCAGCTGTTGAAGTGGGTGGCACTGTAGAAGTAGCGGGTTCAGTTGTTGAAGTGGGTGGTGCTGTAGAAGTAACGGGTCCAGCTGTTGAAGTGGGTGGAGCTGTAGAAGTAGCAGGTTCAGTTGTTGTAAATGGAGGTGCAGCTGCAGTAGAAGTAGGAAGAGCTGTACTAGAGGCGGATGGAGCTGTAGAAGTCTCGGGTCCAGTTGTTGATGTAGGTGGTGCTGTAGAAGTAACGGGTCCAGTTGTTGAAGTTGGTTCAGCTGTAGAAGTATCGGTTCCAGTTATTGTAGTGGGTGGAGCTGTAGAAGTAGCGGGTCCAGTTGTTGTAGTGAGTGTAGCTGTAGAAGTATCGGGTCCAGTTGTTGAAGTGGGTGGAGCTGTAGAAGTATCGGGTACAGTTGTTGTACTGGGTGGAGCGGTAGAAGTAGCGGGTCGAGTTGTTGAAATGGGTGGAGTTGTAGAAGGAGCGGGTCCAGTTGTTGTAATAGGAGGTGCAGCTGCAGTAGAAGTAGAAAGAGCTGTACTAGAAGTGGATGGCGCTGTAGAAGTATCGGGTCCAGTTGTTGGTGTAGATGGAGGTGTAGAAGTAACGGGTCCAGTTGTTGAAGTTGGTTCAGCTGTAGATGTATCGGTTCCAGTTGTTGTAGTGGGTGGAGCTGTAGAAGTAGCGGGTCCAGTTGTTGTAGTTGCTGGACCTGTAGAAGTAACGGGTCCAGCTGTTGAAGTGGGTGGATCTGTAGAAGTAACGGGTTCAGTTGTTGAAGTGGGTGATGCTGTAGAAGTATCGGATCCAGTTGTTGTAGTGGGTGGAGCTGTAGAAGTAGCGGGTCCAGCTGTTGTAGTGGGTGGTGCTGTAGAAATAACAGGTCCAACTGTTGAAGTGGGTGGAGCTATAGAAGTAGCGGGTCCAGTTGTTGTAGTGGGTGGTGCTGTAGAAGTAACAGGTCCAGCTGTTGAACTGGGTGGACCTGTAGAACTAGCGGGTCCAGTTGTTGTAGTGGGTGCAGCTGTAGAAGTAGGTGCGTTTGTAGTTGTAGTTGTAGCCGCCCTAGTTGTATTAGGAGGTATCACGGGTGGATCACCACAAGTCTCATTCCTTTCTGAAAGGTAAATCAAGTAAAACAACTTAATGTTCTGAATGGAGAAGATGTTATCTCATGGGTTCGAAACCCGCTGACGGCCTTTTTTCTCTCTCAAAATCGTTTCATATCAAGTTATTATTTAGCAACCAGTATGGAACAATTATAAGCACGTGTTAAAGTCAAGCTTCTAAGCTCATAATACCGTACATGAGCACCACAGTCGAACTAGAATCTTTCAATATACCAGGTACAAACTGAGGATGCAGGGTCATCATGATGCCCAGAAGATGCGGCCATAACACTGAGTGCTTGTTGACGGGAAGCTGACCATGTCAAAATCAAACGAAATTCTCTCAACATGTCGGTAAATAAATAATCTTCGGTTATGCTGATGAGAGAATTTATATATCCTCAGCAAAGTGTCATTATCTAATCCTTATTAGCTGCCGTATGTACATCAAGTAGGCCTTGCAGAAGCCCTTAACATCGCATCGATCCTTAACGTCGCATTGCGATGTTAAAAGTCGATGCGATTTTAAGGGCTTCTACAAGACTTCCGCTATATCTGTAATCGAAATGGGCAGTCGCAGTGACAATCCAACGTGTATGAGATTCATTCACTTTGGAAACGACTCGGTATATAGTTTGGTAGTTCATGTCATAAAGTGATAGGATATTATGATAAATGTTAAGGATTGGATGACAGCAATTGTGTAGGCCTAATACTGCCCAATACTGTGTAATTGTGTGCAACACTGTCCAGTCTGACTGAAAACTGTTTACCCCTGTCTTTCTTCTAACTGATTGTTTCCTTACAATGCCGACATAGAATTTAACGCTGTAATTAACTGAGCTCGATTGTAGTCAACTCTACCAAAGTACACCAACTACAAATAAATAATAGCAAAGTATCCAATCGCACGAGAGATACACAATCAGAAAAATAGTTCCATCACCTTAAAAGATCATGCCCTTTGATTTGCTCTCATCGCCCATCACAAAACCACCATAGGTGATAGTGGAATAAGGTGTTGGCTCTAACTGATCACCTTTTTGGGGTGATGTTGTGATCACCTTTTTGGGATGATGTTGTGATCACCTTTTTTGGGCGATGTTGTAATCTCATGTTTTTGTCATAGCTATCACCTTTAAATGACAATGGCCTTCTGACTATACCAAAGACCAGCTGTTCGTCCTTTTATATGCGGTAGATGAAAATGTTTGATGGATTTAAATTAATTTTGGAGGAAGGTAACAGATCCTGTTCTATATTAACTTCTTTGATAACATTTCATAAATGTGATTAAATTGGATAATCGAATTTAAACGAAGTATATAGAATTCTGAGTTGGAAAAAGATTGCTACCAAAGAGAGGTTAGAGCTATCCATATTTGTGTCGACAACTCGACAATTATGATCAAAACGCAGCCATCATAGCTTCCTACACTAGCCCAAATGCTTACCAGTATTACACAGGCTTAGTCTTGTGAATGCCGTTGGAGAGACAACTTTTAGTACATTCCCACCCTTTTAGCTCCCCCTCAAAAAAGTTTTACAACCTGTTCACCCAAGATGTTATGTTACAAGAAGCCTTTCTCGATCTTATATAAAATCTGAATGTATCCATCCATGAACTGCAGAGGTATATTCGTTGTAAAGTTAACATGACATGATTCAAATTCCTCATTCCAGGCACACTACACATAATGTAGAGTATGAGCTAAAACTGTGTATATTATACTGCTAAACCGGTATCGTGGATTTCACCCACTTTTCAATAGCATGATACACGTTTAAACGAAGTATATATAATTCTAAGTTGGAAAAGGATTGCTACCAAAGAGATATATATACATTTTCCAGTATAATAATTCTCCGAGCTATTTTGTCACTTGATGGCGCCTCCTTTGTATCGAATGTATCGCGCTGCTACAGAAACTTTCGTGTCAACGTATTCGATATGGAGAGCGTTATAGTTGTGGGCATCAGGAACATATAGATATTACTACAGCTATGACAGCGGTGGAACTGATGCATGACCCCTCATTAAGGCTGAACAGGTCCAGTTTTCAACGCCAATTGAAAATCCCAAGTCCCAGGTTTCTCACAAGAACACAGTAGAACGCAGTTTCTAATCACCATTAATAATGAATGTAGAACACAAATAAAACACCAAAGTTCTTTTCCTACCAAATGTGTAGTGTAAAGCATGATAAATATCAAAATCTCTTTACAATTTTGAAGCACTTGTTGTTGAAATCAAATCTTTTCTGTTAAGCAGACTTTCTACGTCTTATGACTTAGTTACTGATGTCAAGTTTCAAATAAAGTATAATATCCTCCGAAATATTGCAGATATTTTGTTATACAATCTTTGGAAATGCCCCTGACGGAATAACAGTTAAAGTCCTCCGTTTTTAACTAGTGTTGCATGTCTAATTTTTTTGCTGTTCTGTTTCGATCTGATTATTCTTTTGTGCTAAGTTTTAGTAATATACAGTACCCAAGGATGATAAGATTTTTTTCCTTGTGAGAAAAGACCGATTGGATCATCACAGGGCTTAAATCTAGTCCGTGACGGAATCACCAAAAGTCGTGACGGAATCACGCTTGCGCATTTTTAATCGTCTCGAAAAAAAGAGCTGTATTAATTACAAATTTTCTAAAAAAAAAGACCACCTTGATTACGTTACCACCTTGATTACGTTACCACCTTGATTACGTTACCACCTTGATTACGTTACCACCTTGATTACGTTACCACCTATTTACCCTCCAAAAATAAAAGTTTTGCAACCTGTTCAACAATGATGTTATGTTACAAGAGACCTTTCTCGATCTTATATAAGATCTGAATTTATTCATCCATGAATTGTAGATATATAATCTCATAATTTGTGGTTAACAAATCGCCTCGATAAAAGGGCATTATTAATTACACATTTTCTCAACAAAAAAAAACTAATCCTAGGATGAGTTTATCACTTTCGATTATAAAATTAAGACGCTGAACTGTTATTTCGTCCAATGTATACAGTTCCTGACAAATGCATATTTTTTTCTACAGATGTTTTTAAATGGTACGTCTTTCAGTAAAATGCAACTTTTCTTCTTCGATAATTTCGAATTTCCCAAGTTGATCAGGTTTATAAATTGTGAAATAAGTCATTCGCGCTAAAACACAATTTCTCTGTTATTGGCGTGTTCCCGGAGATTGTATGAAGCAAATAGAACAAAAAAAGCAGCATTGCTAATATATGGACTACGAACAAATGTGATGTGAATTTTCAGCGGAAAGAAGGTGACGAATGCCTTTACGTCGAATTCATGTTAAACACTTCATTGAGGTCAAACCAGTAGTTAAACAAATCGTGTACAAATTACAGTGGAAGAACAAACACTAGTCTTGCTGCCATTTGCAAATGCAGTACAAACAAATATGAACGAAACGCCATTGAGCTCTATATCTTATTTGGGAATTATGTTTGAAAGTTTTAGAGAAATTATGTATCATTGCACCTTTATACTGAAACTTCTCTAGCCCACAGAAATGTAGTTCAGGCAGAGACCAAATATGATTCCCTCATATTTGTTGGAGATTACAAATTGCAGCTGAATATTTGGACTTCAAAGGCAATTTATGTATTACTTGATAACCTTAGACTGGTTAACTTCACTACCTTTTTTTCTGTCAAATTGTGACAGAATTGGCGGCTTTTCGCCAGTCGTCGTTTGCACCCGGTCTATATTTAAACGACAGCCCCCCCACAGCGCATGCTCTGTTTCGCAGACTCACTCCACTTTACCCCAACCATCTCGCTGGGGGTCTGATAATACCCCAGCCACCATTCAAATTTTTGGACAGGACTCTCGGCCGCGCACACATCGCCGGAAGTGACAGCACATATAGTAAAACAGATGTTTGCCGAACATTTCGATTACTTTCAAGTCTGCATAATACCTCTGTTGACCTAGCGTTAAAATGAATTATCTGGAGATTATTTTTCCTGTTTATCTGGGTAGATCATATGAAAAGCAGTAAGGCAAAACTAGAGGAGTTGATCCACCGGATTCAAACTGAACCGTGCATACGCGGGTTTCCCTATACATCATAGCAGTGTAGTAAAGGTCAACTTCCGCTATTGGAGGCAGGGATGTTAATGAGCCTGTGAAATGGAGCATGCGATGTGGGGAGGATGCACTTTACCCCTGCTCCTAAAATAGTACTCTATACCTCTAATATTACATAGAGATTCCGCAGTTAGTTCGATATGCTTAGCCATGGATTTTACGTTGTCCCATGGCTTAGCTATTAAAGTGAAGAAAACGTGCGCTGGGACGATGTGGCCCCAATAGCGGAAGATGACCTTTTAAACGTGGTTATGACGTAAGAGGAAAACCCAGGTACGCACAGTTTAGTATGAATCCCACCGAACAACTCCTTCAGCTTTGCACCTGAGCGAACTACTTTTCATATGCTCTGCCCATATAAACGGGGAAAATTATCTCTAGATCATTCTATTTAACGCTAGTTCAACAGAGGTATTATGCAGAATTGAAAAGTAATCGGAATGTTCGACAAACATCGCTTTTACTATATATGTCACTTCCGGCGTTGTGATACTCGGGTGGAATTCCTGTCCGAAAATCTGACTGGTGGCTTGGATATTATTATGCCCCAATCTGTAACCATTGGGGTCATCTATACGCGGTAAGACAGAACCTGCGAGCCATCCTCCCCACAGCACATGCTCCATTTCACAGCCTCATTAACATCCCTGCCTCCAACAGCGGAAGTTGACCTGTACTACGTTGCTATGACGTATAGGGGAAAACCTACGTACGCACGGTTCAGTTTGAATCCAGCCGAACAACTCCTTCAGTATTGCACATGAGCGAACTACTTTTCATATGCTCTGTCCAGATAAACAGGGAAACTAATCTCCAGATAATTCTTTTTAACCGACGTAACCCACCATTTTCGAGTTATGTGATGCCCTACTTGTTCAAAATTACAGATCTAAAACACCTCTTGGATGATGCGGAAGTTCTTCATATCTGTATCTTTTATAAGTCCAGAAAATATATCTTTCAGAAGTGGTATGAAGGCTCTCATTTGCAAATTGTCCGGTAATCAGTGAGTCCATCCGAATCCTTTCGTCGGCAAAATAAGGAAAACAGTTGACATTAGAACCTTGATTTTTGGACTGAACGTGCATTAGGGGACTGTTACCAGCAAGTTCTGAGCTGAGATACTTTCGATGAAAATTTAACCTACTTAAATGACCTATAACATTACGCTTGGACCCCTAAGTCATCTAGGTCACATAACATTACGCTTTGACCCCCAAGTCATTTTCCTCACCCTACTTCGTAGGTCCTGTGACTGTGACTTTAGTCACACTACTTGTGTTCATATCTGTATCTTTTATAAGTCCAGAAAATATATCTTTCAGAAGTGGTATGAAAAGCCTGTAATTTATCAGATTTGGATGAAGATCGAACAGTTTTCGCTAAAGTATTTGGTATCGCTCCGCAATAATGAAGACACACGATCCGCAAGCCATCATATGGATGGCCAAGTCCACGCAAAAGTATTATGCCCCACCCAGTGAGGTGATTGTGTAAACACTTTGATTCACATTCACCATATTTGTTCTGTTTTATAATTCAATAATTCACATTCACCATATTTGTTCTGTTTTATAATTCAATAATTCACATTCACCATATTTGTTCTGTTTTATAATTCAATAATTATCTACGTTTCCCACTTCGAACTTCGGGTTCAAAGTGGCAAGTTAGAAATTGGCCTGGTGAAATGAAAATGGGTTTATTCCCGTTTTTAAAACTCCATCTCTTAGCGAGAGTGAATAACAAAATTGTCGTCACCATCCAGTTACGGGTACCTGCTTTGCATAGACCCTCAAAACAACAGCTTTGTGAGGGTGTGGTGGTTCACGGTGAAGCGTGACCCCATATCTTGACACTAAAATGACCCCCCCCCAAACAAAAAACTCTTGTTTTGAGGGCCTGTGATGCTTTTATATCAGACGCACTTTACCCAGCCTAGTCTGATCGCAGTGAAGAGCTTAGAGACATTTATCTAGATATTTTGCATTGTATATTGCAGCAAATTCACCTAATATCTGCTTGTTTATTTGACTAGGTAGGTAGGCCTATTATTACTTGTATATTTTACTAGGTAGGTATTATTACTTGTTTATTTAACTAGGTAGGTATTATTACTTGTTTATTCTACTAGGTAGGTTTAATTTGTTCTACATTTCAAGGAGCCTGGGTATAGTAAGTGACAACTATGTTTTACTGTGGTCTTGGGAGAGACCTGAGATTTTTCACTTGGTGTTGAAAACTGGACGTTTCGCTCTTTTTCCAAAGCTATAAATAAATATCATTTACCTAAACTGTAAGAGCTATGAACACAATCAGATGTTCTAGTTGGGTCTCGCTTTTTCTCTTCTCCCGTAATCTCCCGAAATTCACCGTCACACAAACACACGTCCGACTGACAAGTTGTCAGATAATCTATGCATATCAATCGGTAGGTCACACCATTGACCGTTCGGGTGTTGCAGGCTTCATTCAATAAGACATATGATATAACAAGAGTGGAAATGATGATGACCGGATCTTGCCGACATCTGCCCGTCTTTTCAGAGAGGTTTAACTCTGTCCAGCCAGCCTTACATTTGCATTTCTGGTCCAAACACCTTTTATCGTCTCCGTCACATATTGTATTGTTGTCGCCACAACTTTCACCAAGACCGACCGCTGAAACAAATGAACAGTTTACTTCTTGAACATTTGAAAATACATTTCAATAAGCTACTTGGGGTATTGAACGTTGGCCAGCCTCTTTCTCCTTCTTGTTTAGTGTATGTATGTACTTTTTTCTATTCGACAAAAAGATAAAATTATGTGTTGACACACTCCCTTTACTAGAGATCATGTATATGTCAAATGAGCTTCATAGTAAATGCACTATAATTGGTACTGCAGAGGTGAGTGCTGGTCTTTTCCAAAATTACGATGAAATCGGAGGCAGGCTTCATTATTCCAATCAAGATAATTATCTGTATGGTCAATATGCCTTTCATCACGTTTTCGGATAAATCGCGTGGAAGTTACATTTACAAAAAAACTTTATGAAACTGGTAAAAAGATGAACGAGCAAAGTCAGCGATAATTGTTCACTGAGAATCCCCCGTATTTTACCGATACTTATTCAAAAGATATATTCGTAAATTTACAAAAAGAAGGTGATCCGTTAGTGGAGGACGCTTTTCAGTATCCATTGGACAAGGTTTGAGCGCGTCAGAGGATTTTCAGTTTTATTTGTTATTTTCTGTTACGCACTAGTAAATCTGAAATTCCCCTAAGGTGTATGCAAATTGTGGTCGACCCGTCAAGCGAGGGGTTGGGAAATTCCATTTAAAAATTCAGCTGTCCGACTGCCAGTGACAGGCAGTAGATTGCTGGCAGCGAGATAGAATACGTCAGTAGTATATAAAAGACCGATTCCCGAGGATTTTCAGGGTACCCGAAAAACAGCTGCAATCGGGAACCCTCCAAATGAGGTAGAATTTACTTTTATGACATGCAGGAGTGTGAACATGATAGGACATGTACTGAAATGTGACGTCATGTATGACGTCACTTCCGGTCTGCGTGAATCGGGCGTGTGTATTCGTCCGCGGTGATGCGGTCTGCCTCCGCGGGCAGAAAGTAGTCCCACGGAATGTACACCCTGACTGGGGGTTTCCCCGGCCCGCTGACCTGTTTGTTGTTGTTGCCTTGGACTAACCCATCAGAATAGTACTTATTACGCTGTAGAGCTACGTATAGGCGTATATAACAGGTCGCTCGACATCCTACACCTCCATTCCGGCGGAATGACGGACACCCATGCGTCTCGGATTTTACAGTAGTAGTATATAAAAGGCAAATTGGACCGGATTGACCTACTTTTGTGGCGGAACTGTGGCGGGGTTTCCCAGTGGGGGTTTCCCATGACGATCACGTGATCAAGGCATGTACTGACCTGTCTATCGTCCAATCAGAAGCGAGTATTTCAAATCCGTCACAGAGCTCTCGTCCAATCAGAAGCCGTCATTTTTTTTTAAATAGTTCCGAAGCATCAATGGCCTGTACAGGGTCCTCGACAATATCGCCATCTATTTGCCCATGTTAAATGGCAAGTGGGGAACCCTCGGTTTCACCATACAATGAAAGGGTCCCAGTGGGAATTGAACCCGGGTTGTTTTATCAAGAGGCAGACACGTTATCCATTAGGCTACGAGTCATAAGATACAAACCAAGGTTGAAGATAGCATATATATGTCTACTACCAATGTTAATGTATACGGGGAATACCTAAATAGACATTTTGTGACCTAGGTGGGTCCCTAGTGGACCGATTGGGTCGAATGAGGTATCAAAGTGAAGCATTCGTGAAGGGGCATCTGATGGGCTGGGTGTGGGGTTCACATATCGGCATTCTGCGCATGCGCGGTGGCCAAAGGGTATGAAAATAGACGTTTTGGAGCTAGGGGAGACACAAATGGTCCAATGGGGTCGAGTGAGGTATCAATGTGAAGCATTCGTGAAGGGGCATCTGATGGGCTGGGTGCGGGGTTGAAATATCGGCATTCTGCGCATGCGCGGTGGCCAAAGGGTATGGAAATAGACGTTTTGGAGCTAGGGGAGCCCCTAGTGGACCAATGGGGTCGAGTGAGGTATCAAAGTGAAGCATTCGTGAAGGGGCATCTGATGGGCTGGGTGCGGGGTTGAAATATCGGTATTCTGCGCATGCGCGGTGGCCAAAGGGTATGGAAATAGACGTTTTGGAGCTAGGGGAGCCCCTAGTTGACCAATGGGGTCGAGTGAGGTATCAAAGTGAAGAATTCGTGAAGGAGCATCTGATGGGTTGGGTGTGCGGTAGGAATATCATTCTGCGCATGCGCAGACGCAATGCGGAGCTCTCGTCCAATCAGAAGCGAGTATTTCAAATCCGTCACAGAGCTCTCAGCCAATCAGAAGCGAGTATTTTGACCCGGTGCATTATGGGACATATCCAAGATGGCGGCACGTATGTTCAAGATGGCGGCACATCCGGGGTCGACAACTGGCCATTTCGTCGGGATGCGGTCACCTAGTGTCGAAAACTGGACCCTGTATGGGTCCCGCTATACGTTTTGGAGCTAGGGGAGCCACTAATGGTCCAATGGAGTTGTATGAGGTATCAATGTGAAGCCTATGTGAAGGGGCATCCAGACATGGGTGGGTGCATGTAAAATTTTCGGAAAAAAAAAATACGGAACACGGAATTTATCGAAAAATCCTGGAAAATGCCTATATGGGGTATGGGGGGTATATAGGTCGCCGGGCTTAACGGGGCTTGTGACACTTGAGAGAACAACAACAACAACAAGTTTTTTTTCATATAGTTTATTTTCCCCAATGTTACATCATACCCACGCTGGGGGAGCCGCGTTGGGTATGTTTACAGCTCAAAAAGACTCTTGCCCAATCAGAGGCCACCATTTGCATCTGTCCTATTCGTTCCTGTCCGTTAGATTCTTGTCCAATCAGAAGTCTCCATTTCAGAAAGTTCCATCTTCGGCCATGTTCGCTCTGAACCGTTTATTCTAATCATCGTCGGACAGGCCTGGATATTCTTCGGGCAGCATGTCCTGAAACAGTTGTTTGCGCATTCTGATCGCATTTTCCAGGGCCTCGGTGGGTGGTAGCCCCTTCCAAGTGACGCTTGGTCTTCATGATGGACCTGTGCGTGGGGTCGCCTTTCATTTCAAGCGGTAGTAAGGTATACTGTTCATAGATCGCCCGTCAACGCCCGGTGGTGGTGCTGGTGGTGGTGGTGGTGGTGGTATGTGTGTGTGTGTGTGGTAGTGTGTGGTGGTGGTGTTGGTGGTGGTGTCTGTACATATAAGAATGAACATCTGTCCCTCATCAGTCCTTATGTATTGGTCGACAGATCAACATGTCGTGTACGTGTACGTTCTGTCAGAGAACCTTCTCTCGTCGCGATAGTATGCTCAGGCACATTCAAGGCAAACACAACCAAGAGACACCGCCGAGTCCCGCTATATGTCCAACAAGTGCAGTAGAGCATCCCTATACGATGACGGTGAGCGGCCCTACGGCATGTGGAAAGACGTCCTGGGTAATGAAGTTCTAGAGGAAGGTGTGGCAACTCCAGCTCCGACACGTGTTGTTTGGTGTTATAGCCAATGGCAGCTCGCCTACGAAACTACGCGATTACAGAATGTGAGTTTCATCCCAGGGATTCCTCATGACATAGACGAACCGTATTACTTTGACCCCGAGCAGACCAACGTGGTAGTGCTAGATGATCTGATGAGTGCGGCCAAGGACAATTCGAAAATCGCCGACCTATTCACCAAAGGGTCCCATCATCGCAATCTGTCCGTCATCTATTTGACCCAGAATCTCTTTCCTCAAGGGAAGGCGTCCAGAGATATTGCCTTGAACTGCCAATACTTTGTGTTGTTCTCCAACCCCATCGACAGAGCACAAATTCGTGTGTTTGGTAGTCGAATTTATCCTCAGAACATCGACCATTTCATGCAGGCGTTTCAAGAAGTGACAAGTCGTCCGTACGGCTACCTGTTCGTAGATTTAAAAGCCCATACCCCCGAAGATCGCCGGCTGACGACCCACCTGCTACCCGGCGAGGGATCACCACAGCCCCTACACCATCCACCGAGTCCACATTTGGTGAAGCAGCAACCCACCCCCGTACAGCGGGCCTTCTTCATACCAACAGTCCCGGAATATCACCCAACCGTGAAGGACCAACCCGAGGTTGAAGAACATAATGTGAACTCGAGGCTATGGAAGGATTTGTTCGAAGACACCGAGATGGGCGAGATGCTGGAGGTCACAGAAAACAAGTTTCAACACAAAGGGTATTCGAAAGAGGAAGCTGCAATTTTAGCCCATAACAGATTGGCACCCAGACTACGACGGGCTTTACGTCAGCGGTATGCCGACTTACTGACCCATATGAAATTGTTGAATAAGGACCCAGTCCATATGGAAATTGAAAGAACAGCGTCGATGTTGAAAACCTCGGGCATGAACTGGAAAGCGGCGTATGTCAGAGCAATAGCACAAAAGAAACATTTGTTCGAACGCATCATTAAACGACGTTAAAGCATTAAGAAAGTGTGATAAGGCGTTGAGACGGGCGTTAAGGCGTAACGACGGGCGTCACTGCACTTCGATGAATTGGTGTCAATTCCATGGAAATCAGAGCTTCTGAGCTAATTCACCAGGGCGTTGAAGCGTTAAGCTAAGCGTTGATGGGCGTTACTGTCTATAAAAGCGAGCGTATTTCCAAAAACACGCACAGTCGACGTTCAACCGTCAACATGGCTTATACTTGCTCTGAGTGCGAATGCACGTTCACCAGACATTACGATATGATGCGACATCAGAAAAAGATACATGGGATTGAAGACTCCGAGGAGTCCGTTGAAGCGGATGCTGATACAGAGACTGCTGAGAGTGTATTGACTGATACCGAAACAGAGATTGCTGAGAGTCTATCTAGTGATACGGAGAGCTTGACCTCAGATAGTCAGCCTACGTCCGTGGAAAGTGAGGCAGAACCTACCTTCTGGGATCGTATTGTGACAGCAGCTATCAATACGTACGCTGCAGCGATCGAGGACGCGGGAGAGGATAATTTACAACAGACGTACACCCAAATGCGCCCCCGCATCAGGAAAACAGCCATGGCGATCTATGAACAGTATACCTTACTACCGCTTGAAATGAAAGGCGACCCAACGCACAGGTCCATCATGAAGGCCAAGCGTCACTTGGAAGAGGCTATGGGGCTACCACCCACCGTGGCCCTGGAAAATGCGATCAGAATGCGCAAACAACTGTTTCAGGACATGCTGCCCGAAAAATATCCAGGCCTGTCCTACGATGATTAGAATAAACGGTTCAGAGCGAACATGGTCGAAGATGGAACTTGCTGAAATGGCGACTTCTGATTGGACAAGAATACATTTAACGGACAGGAACGAATATGACAGATGCAAATGGTGGTCTCTGATTGAGCAAGAGTCTTTTTGAGTTGTAAGCATACCCAACGCGGCTCCCCCAGCGTGGGTATGCTGTAACATTGGGGAAAATAAACTATATGAAAAAACTTCTTGTTGCTGTTGTTCTCTCATGGTTGTTGTTGTTGTTGTTGTTCTCTCTCCGGTCTATATCACGGCGTCAAGGCGTTATGTTAGAGCGTTAAGGCGTAACGACGGGCGTCGACGGGCGTCACTGCATTTCGAAGAATTAGTGGCAATTCCATGGAATATCTAGAAAATCAGAACTTCTGAGTTATTTCACCAGGGCGTTGAAGCGTTAAGCTTGGCGTTGGCGGACGTTGCTATAAGTTCTATCAGCATAATGCATGAAACTGACTTTGGACACCGTATTAGCCAATCAGTGGCCTGGAATGGAGCCAAAGGTAACCCATCCATGTCCAGAAAACATTACCCGGGTGTACACGAACCCAGATGTAGGCGCGGACGTCAGCGAAAGCACACCGTGAGTACCCCAATTCGATTGGCTGATTGTTCGATCGCTGATTGGTTCTTTTTCTCGACCGCTGATTGGCTCTTTTTCTCGACCGCTGATTGGTCCAAATGGAACTGCCCATCTTTCCCAGGTTAATCTAGAATCCCCTTTTTGTGCTCAAGCTCTGACTATATCGATGCCGCAACATGATGACGTCACCGATGACGTCACAGGTGAGGCGAACAACCCTCAAATCGGAGTCTACACCCCGAGAGCTACAAGATGACACCTTCCAGGACGCTTTCGAACCGTGAATAGCCCATCTCGACCCCAAATACCTTCATGTTCTGCCCCAAAATGGCCACTTTACTTACTACAACCAACTGCGCATGCGCAGATTAACGCGACTTGCACTTAAAACACACCATTCTGACTCTAACCCACACAAGCTTCACTTTGACACCTTCCACGACCCATTCGGACCCATAGGGGTCCATCTCTACCCCAAACACACACCACATACCCCCCAAAATGCCTGATTTC